>JARQOD010000390.1:0-116321 GCA_033576555.1 Oophaga sylvatica
TTTGACTGGTTCGTTCGGTCTGTCCATTAGTCTGGGGATGAAAAGCAGAAGAAAGGTTTACTTTAATGTCCAATGCTGCACAGAAATTTTGCCAAAACCTAGAAGTGAATTGCACCCCTCGATCCGAAATAACCTCATCCGGTACTCCATGTAAGCGAAACACATCTTTATCATCAAATCTGATGTCTGTTTTGCAGTGGGTAAGCCGACACAAGGGATAAAATGAGCTGCCTTTGTTAGACGGTCAACCACCACTAGAACGGTGTTCTTCCCCTGAGAGGTTGGTAACTCCACAATGAAGTCCATAGAAATGGATCCCCACGGGCGGGACGGGGTGGGAAGAGGCTGTAACAGACCAGTTGGTGAGGAGCGAGGTGTTTTGCATCTTGCACAGACCTCACATGAAGTGACATAATTCAAAACATCCTTCCTGCAAGTGGGCCACCAAAAGAAACGAGAAAGAAATTCCTGTGTCTTTAGAATTCCTCTATGCCCAGCTATCTTGGAATCGTGAATGAGTTGCAATACTCTCAATCTGACTGTTTCAGGAATATACAGGCGTTGTCCCTGAATCCACACACCATTCTTAAAGACAAGACTTACGTCCCTTGGGGGTTGTGCCAAAACGGAATCCGCATGGTATGCTTCCTTGATGTCCTTAAGTAGGTCTTGATTATGAATTACTCCTAGGAATCTAGAGTCAGGAAGAATAGTCTTAGGAGTAGTAATTGGACGTGTCTCTGCTGAGTAAATCCTAGAGAGTGCATCAGCCTTTCCATTGCGCGATCCTGGTCTATAAGAGATGATAAAATTAAATTGGTTTAAGAAAAAATTCCAGCGAGCCTGGCGAGGAGTCAGGCACTTAGCCGACCTGATAAACTCAAGGTTACGATGGTCTGTCAGGACGACTATTTGCTGTGCAGCTCCCTGAAGAAGGTGTCTCCATTCTTTGAAGGCGGCAATAATGGCCAACAACTCTCTATTGCCCACATCGTAGTTCCTCTCAGCCGAAGACAACTGCTGGGAAAAGAAGGCACAGGGATGCAAGACATTCTTCTCACCTGTTCTCTGAGAGAGTATAGCTCCAACGGCACAGTCTGAAGCATCCACCTCTATTATGAAGGCAAGCTCGGGGTTGGGATGTACTAGGATAGGTGCAGTGGTAAATTTATCTTTTAGACGGGAAAATGCTTCCTGGGCTTGGGGAGTCCAGGAAAACCTAGACTCTTTCCGGGTAAGTTGAGTGATAGGTGACACTACCTCAGAGAAATTTCTAATGAAACGTCTATAGAAGTTGGCAAACCCGATGAAGCGCTGTACCTCCTTCACATTTCTAGGACTTGGCCAATCCTTGATGGCTTGGGTTTTGCTTCCATCCATACTAATTCCTTGTGTAGACAGTACATACCCCAGAAATTGAATTTCGGTCCTATGGAATTCACACTTTTCAAGTTTGATGTAAAGATGATTTTGTCTTAGACGTTCCAAGACCATTCTCACATGTCCATGATGTTCCTCTGTGGAGTTAGAAAAAATTAGAATATCATCCAAATAAATTACCACGAATGTATCTAGGAGATCCCTGAAGATGTCATTCACCAAGTGTTGGAAAGTGGCTGGGGCGGTACTCAGACCAAAAGGCATAACTAGATATTCAAAGTGTCCATAGCGTGACCTGAATGCAGTCTTCCATTCATCCCCAGGTCTAATACGGACTAAGTTATAGGCCCCACGAAGATCTAGTTTAGAAAAAATTTTGGCATGTCGCACTCTCTCCAATAACTCAGGGATTAAAGGCAATGGATAACGGTTTCTAATAGTAACCTTACTGAGTTCCCTATAGTCTACGCATGGTCTCAGAGATCCATCTTTCTTCTTTACAAAGAAGATGGGTGCACCTGCAGGAGATGAAGAGGGGCGTATGAAGCCCTTGGCTAGATTTTCATCTATGTAATCCTTTAAAGCCTTTAGCTCGGACCCCGCCAGGGGTAGATCTTACCAAAAGGTATCTCTGCTCCAGGCAATAATTCAATTGGACAATCATATGGACGGTGAGGAGGAAGCTGGTCAGCGTTCTTGTCACATAAATCCACATAGTCCTGGTATACAGCTGGTAGTTCAGGGACTGACATGATTCCTTTAGGAACAGAGCAAGCTGAAACTTTTGGACTCATCTGTTTCTCTGGAAAGTGTAATTCCTTGGTCTCCCAGTTAATGGTAGGATTCTGAGCCTGCAGCCATGGTAGCCCTAGAATAATGGGAAAGTGGGGAGAAGAGATAAGCATAAAGGACAGTTTCTCTTGATGATCTTTACCCATGAAAAACCCTCAAAGGCTCTGTTTCCTGATCCACTGGTCCAGAGGTCAGCAGGGAGCCATCCACAGTTTCCATCTGTACTGGAGTAGCCTTCTTCACTGAACGTATTCCCTGTTTCAGAGCAAAGGAGACATCCATAAAATTTCCACTTGCCCCTGAGTCGATCATAGCAGAGCTAGACACCCAAGCTGAGTCAACCCAGAGTTTGATGGAAAGAAAGCAATGAGAATTGTTTTTCTTACAACTCAGCTGGGACACCGCTGAGGAAACTTGAAAAATGGCAGCGTTTACACAGTCAACGTCCTCAGAGGTAACGGAGTTTAAGTCCGAGAAATCAAGATCTGTTGCTGCAGATCTCTCTGGAGCCTGAGGCTCGGACCTGACAGATCCCCTCTCGCAACACTCACAATGAATGAGTGCTGCAGTAGTCTTACGAGAACGGCTGGGGCAGTTTATAATGAAGTGCCCTGACTTACCACAATAGAAACATAGATTCTCCTTAAAACGATGTTCCTTGCGTGCATCACTAACCCGTCGTTGTAAAGAGTCTACCTGCATGGGTTCAGGTTCAGGTTCCCGTGTAATCCCACTCAAAGGTTCCTTAGCTGGAGAGGAAGGTAGGAAAAGGTTAGTACGATTGGTTTCGAACCATCTCTCTTGCCTGCGTTCAGTCAGACGAGTATCAATACGGATGCAGTAGTTAATAAAGTCACCTAACGCAGTGGGAGGGTCGGCACGAGCAAGTTCATCCTTAATCAGTGGAGATAACCCCTTTCGAAAAATAGATTTTTTGGCGGAACTGTCCCAGGTGGTATCAAGGGCCCATCTCCTGAAATCCAAGGCATATTCAGCTACCGAGTGCTTACCTTGGCGCAAAGCTAACATGGCTGCTTCAGCTGTTGCACCTCGATTGGGGTCATCAAACACCTGCCCCATGGCTGAAATAAAATCATCAAGGTGATTCAAACAATCATCCTCAGTCTCAATCAGAGGGTTTGCCCACATTAAAGCCTTGTTGGTAAGCAACATAATTATAGTAAGCACCTTAGATCGTTCAGTGGGAAATTGTGAAGCATGTGCAGAAAAAAAAAGATTGCATTGATTAATAAATCCCCTGAATTTCTCACGTTCACCGCCAAAACGAAAAGGGGGCAACTTGGGAATCCCAGCACTCGGGGCTACGGCAGGAGCTTGGACTCGCCCCTCTAGAACCTCAATCCTGGCTCGCAAATCCTGGGTAGTCTGTCCAACCACTTGCAAATTGTGATTATTGAGGTCCTGTAGATTTGTAAAACGGGTCTTTATATTCTGCAAATCTGCAAGGATATTATCAGTCACTCCGCAAAGTTCCTTTATGGGGGCCTCCATTTTCCAGATCTTTTAAGACAGGATTACTGGAAGAAGAGGAGAGAAAAAAAAAACAATAGTGTTCACCTGTGGCAACACTGCAGAGAGAAAAAAAAATTAAGGGAACTGCTCACCTGGAATGGTTGTGAGAAGTCACAACCACTATCATCACAGAAAGTTTCAACCAGACATCTGATATCCAGAGTTACAGCAGACAAAAAAGAGAAAAGAAAGGAAAAAAAAAAAAAAAAAACACAATAGTGTTTACCTGTGGTAACACTGCAAAAAGAAAAAACTTAAGGGAATTGCTCACCTGGAATGGTTGTGAGAAGTCACAACCACTGTCATCACAGAAAGTACAACCGGACGTCTGATATCCACAGTACAGCAGACACAGCCTTCCAGACCCAGCAGACACTAACGTTTTGGCTTCAGAATCTTGTAATGTATGTAGTACAGTTCATATAGCGTCTTGTGCTTGGGTGCGATGAACATACATGAGACACAGGTTTGATATAGAAAAGTCCTGTATTACTTCATACAAGTTGGCAGAAATAGTCACACAGTTTGCAGACACAGAAACAGGAGACACAGCAGGCCAGAGTAATCCAAGCTCAGCAATCACTCTCCAATACAGATTCAGGATCTTCTTCTCTGTTACCGTAAGTCCATGCAAACGTGGGTCTTTCAAAGAGCAGGGTTCAGAGTCCACAAGTGCTTCAGAGTTCCTCAGTAGGAATAGCTAGAGTACAAGGTCCAAGGCTTACAGGAGTCAAGTCACAGGTTCACTGCAGGCTAGATTATGAAGCACTGATTGCTCAGCTGTGGCTGCTTAAGAAGCAAAGGAGAGAATCAGGGCGGGAACATGCAAGCTGGAAACTCCATTTTGACTGAGGGCAAGATAGCTGCAGCAAGACAGAAAGTAAAATGGCTGACGAACAAACTGAGTTTCAGGAATATATACATAGAACCTTACACCCCCATAGCCAGCATAATCCCCATAGGCAGCATAATCCCCCATAAGCAGCATAGTCCCCAATAGGCAGCATAATCCCCAATAGGCAGCATAGTCCCCCAATAGGCAGTATAATCCCCCCATAGGCAGCATAGTCCCCCAATAGGCAGGTAAACGCCCCAATAGGCAGCATAATCCCCCATAGCCAGCATAATCCCCCATAGTCAGCATAGTCCCCAATAGGCAGCATAACCCTCCATAGGCAGCATAGTCCACCATAAGCAGCATAGTCCCCAATAGGCAGCATAATCCCCCATAGACAGCACAGTCTCCCATAGAAAAACTATGTCTGAGCTGAAAAAGTAAGTTGATGTGTATACAAAATGTAAATGCATATTAACACATGACCATTACACAGAGAAAACAAAACACAAGAAACAAATATCCTAAAATAAAATAAAATAAAAAATATATTGTGAATATTGCATGAAGGTAGTAATAATAATAAGGGTATTTGGTAAACATAATTTTGATCAAAAGAATGTACAAGCTATCCCGCCACGTCAAGGCAACCCTTTGTGGGACAGTCCTAACTCTTGTATTAAAAACCTTTCCGCTTGTCAAGTGACAAATGTGAACAAGGACAGAGAGACTGAACCCACCAGTAAAAGCATAGGCCAGACAGGATGGATTTCTCAGCTCAGAAGCAGGGCGGTCACACCCTTAAATGCACAAGATGCACTAAGAACTAAATGAAAAACTAGGTCTGAGCTGAAAAAGTAAGTTGATGTGTATGCAAAATGTAAATGCATATTAACACATGACCATTACACAGAGAAAAGAGAAAACAAGAAACTAATATCCTAAAAAAAATAAAATAAAAAATATATTGCAAAAAATGCATGAAGGTAGTAATAATAATAAGGGTGTTAGGGTTCAAGTTCCCGCTGCTGCACAAAGGGAGTCTCGAACCAGTCCCGCTGCTGTCCCCTATCCATCTCCAGCCGCAGTGGAGCCTACTCAGCAAAGACATCAGTCCCAGCGTCATCTTACTAGCAGCAGGCTTCGCCTGCACGGTGGACCACGGGCTGCGAACACACCTCTCTACATTATTTATTAGGTGCGTTCTGCAGACCCTAACATAATCCTAGCGCCAGGGTCTGGCTAGTAAATGGCGGATGACCAGCGTTTACCGCAGTACATCCAGCAGCTGGAGGGTAGGTTGGCGGCTCTTGAGCGCACAACCTCAGCTGTGGATGTTACCGCAGTCGCTGTTTAGGCTGCTAGCGTGGCTGCAGCCAGTTTGTCCTCTGCCACCTCTGCCCCTACATTATCCCACCTCCCACTTCCAGACAAGTTTGCCGGTGACAGCAAGCAATGTCGGGTGTTGTGAATGTGCTAGAGATGGTTTCTGAGCAGAGGCTCCCTCTGGTGGTTACAGACAGTATTGAACCTTTCAGCGAGGAATGGCAATCTGGCATCCTGACTGGACTGATATAAGGGAGGTTCCCTCCCATGATGGTCGCCGGTGATCAATTGTTCTTGTCTCAATTGTGGTTCCTGGTTCATTTGGAAGTTGCTGGAGTCTCGCCTGCACCTGCTGCTTTCATATAAGATATTTTCTGCTTTTCTTTTTGTGCTTGCTTTTTTCATAGTTTTCTGCACTTTTGTGGAGGTCAGCCGGGTCCCCTCCTGGGGCCTGTGCTCCTCTCAATTTATCTGTAGCCACTGTTATTTGTTCATTTGCTTTTTACTGTTTTTTTCAGTGGCTGCGCTTTGTTTTGTTACACCAGAGATCTGATTTAGGTGGTAGAGATCGTGTGATCTCAGGTTTTTTGGCAATCAGAAGTGCTGGTATTTTTTAGGGTTTTTGTTGGATTGCAGTCAAAATTCTTTCCTGTACTTTTCTGTCTAGACAGATTGGGCCCCAACGTTTGCTCATTCTGTTTTCTGTCTGTGTCTGTGCTATCTTCTTGTCTAACCGCCATTATATGTTTGGGGGCTTCCTATTTTCTTTGGGGATCTGCTCCGGGACAGATAGCTTTCATCTTTCTGCCTTTAGGTGTAGTTATCTCTCAGGCTGTGACGAGGCATCTAGGATCAACGTAGGAACGCTCCACGGCTACCTCTAGTTGTGTGGTTAGTTCGGGTTACTGCAATCCAATAGGTTCCAGCCTCTCTGGTGTATTATCGTTTTTGCTTTTTCTCCTCATCTACCTAAACATAACAGTCGGGGATTCGTGAGTCAGTGCTCTATACAGCTCGAGCTTCTGGCTGCACGTTTCCCCACAGATCGGGCACAAGTGAGTTTTGTACTGACTCTACTCTCGGGCAGAGCGTTGGAGTGGGCAACGCCGCTGTGGGAGCGCGACGATCGTGTGGTGCGGAGTGCTCCTCGTTTCCTGAAGGCTCTTAAAAAGGTCTTTTTAGGACCTCAGGTCACCCACGATACGGCGCTCCAACTGCTGGCATTGGCACAGGGTTCGTCTTTGGTCAGTCAGTTTTCTGTCCAGTTTCGGACTCTGGTCTCAGAGTTAGACTGGTCGGATAAAGTTCTCATTCCAGTCTACTCGCGAGGACTGGCTGACCATGTTAAAGACGCTTTGGCTACCAGGGAGATTCCCGCCACAGTGGAGAAGCTTATCTCCATATCTACCCGCATCGACCTCCGTTTTCACGAGCGAAGGTTGGAGCGGGCCCAGTGTAGGCAGAGGATTCGGTTGGCTCCCACCTTTGCCAAACCTCTCGAATCCCCCGATCTGGCGTCCGAACCCCAGAAGGCCACAGAGGTTCCTCGTACAGGACCTAAGTCTCGGGCAGTCCGAGTGTCCGTGGTCTGTACAAATGTCCACAGTGATTGGGGAAGCGATCGCGTCTAGTGGCCCTGGGAGGAGGTTCACTAGAGACAGCGGCATTTTCCTCCAAGAAGACATTTAAAGGGACAGTCACTGTAGACTCTTCCACACTTACAGTCGAGCTTTGTGTGGACTCAGGAGCAGAGGGGAATTTCATGTCATCTACCTTTGCTCGTCGCCACGCAATACATCTGGTAGCGCTCGACAAACCAGTGACTGTCAGGGTAGTGAATGGGTTGACATTGCCCTCGCCAATTACACATCAGACTGTCCCTCTTACTTTGTCTGTACCCCCTTCCCATCAGGAGATTATTTCCCTTCTCGTCCTTCCCGAGGGAATAGACGAAATCCTACTGGGAGTTCCCTGGCTCCGTTCCCACTCCCCTCATATTGAGTGGACCTCCGGTAGGATACTGGGTTGGAGTGAGTCATGTAAGGACAGATGTGTCAGGGAGTGCATTCAGGTTACCACTACAGAGATACCCGCAGACCTTTCTCCTCTTCCCAAGTGCTATCAGTCATATGCAGACGTGTTCTCTAAAAAGGCTGCGGAGACTCTGCCGCCTCATCGTCCCTACGACTGTCCTAATGACCTCTTGCCTGGAGCAGAACCTCCTCGGGGAAGGGTCTATCCCCTCTCTCTTCCTGAGATGGAGGCTATGTCTCAATATATCCAAGAGAATCTGGCAAGAGGGTTCATTAGGAAGTCGGTGTCACCAGCAGGAGCGGGGTTCTTCTTCGTGCTGAAGAAGAGTGGAGAATTACGTCCGTGTATAGATTACAGAGGTCTTAACGCCATCAACGTTAAGAATAAGTACCCGTTGCCCTGATCTCTGAGCTCTTCGATAGGCTCCGGGGAGCAAGGGTATTTACTAAATTAGATCTGCGTGGTGCTTATAACCTGATTCACATCCGTGAGGGGGACGAATGGAAGACGGCTTTTAATACCAGGGATGGGCATTATGAATACCTGGTGATGCCCTTCGGGCTCTGTAATGCCCCAGCCGTTTTCCAAGACTTTGTCAATGACATCTTCCGGGATATGCTTTCCACCTCTGTAGTAGTCTATCTGGATGATATTCTCATCTTTTCTCCAGATATTCACTCTCACCGGAGGGATGTCTGCAAAGTCTTTGACCTGTTACGGGCGAACTCCCTCTATGCAAAGTTGGAGAAATGCATGTTTGAGCAGGAGTCTTTACCTTTCCTGGGCTATATCATCTCCGCCCAGGGATTGGCTATAGATCCTGCCAAACTACAGGCTGTGGTGGATTGGCAAGAACCCCATTCTCTTAAAGTGGTGCAGCGCTTTATGGGGTTCATTAATTACTATCGCCAATTCATTCCCCACTTCTCCACTTTGGTAGCTCCCTTGGTAGCCCTCACCAAGAAGGGAGCCAATCCCAAATTGTGGTCAGAGGAGGTCTCCAAGGCCTTTACTTCAATTAAGTCCCATTTTGCTAGCGCTCCCATCTTACATCGCCCCGAGGTTGATAAGCCTTTTTTATTGGAGGTCGATGCCTCATCTGTTGGTGCTGGAGCAGTCCTTTTTCAAAAGGATGCTCAAGGTCGGAAACATCCTTATTTCTTCTTTTCCAAGACCTTCACACCAGTGGAGAGGAATTATTCCATTGGGGATAGGGAGTTGCTAGCCATGAAGTTGGCCTTTCCGAGTGGAGACATCTCCTGGAGGGGGCTCGCTTTCCCTTTCAAGTTTTCTCTGACCACAAAAATTTGATCTATTTACAGACCGCCCAGGGCTAAATTCTCGTCAGGCCAGATGGTCCCTGTTCTTCTCCCGGTTCCATTTCACCCTCTATTTCCTCTCCTGTGAAAAGAACATTCGGGCCGATGCTCTTTCTCGCTCCGTGGTGTCCTCTGAGAAGGTGGAGGAGGAGCCTCGGTTGATTGTCCCCATAGAGAGCCTAAGAACTGTGGCCCCGGTTTCGCTTGAGTCTGTGCCTCCGGGCAAGACTTTTGTGCCCACCAATTTGCGACCGGAGGTACTCTCTTGGGCACATTCGTCCAGGGTGGGTAGACATTTTGGGGCAAAAAGAACATCTGAGTTGCTGGCGAGGACATACTGGTGGCCACATATGGTCCGTGACGTTAGGGAATACGTTCAGGCGTGCGTCTCCTGCGCCAAAAATAAGTCCCATCGACAACGGCCAGCTGGGCTACTTTTCCCTTTACCGGTGGCAGACAGGCCTTGGGAGATGGTCGGGATGGATTTTGTGGTGGGCTTACCCAAGTCTCGGGGCTGCACCATCATCTGGGAGATAACCGACAACTTCTCCAAAATGGTGCACTTGGTGCCCTTACCACGGTTACCATCTGCACGGGCCTTGGCAGCATTTGTCATGTATAGTGTACAGTTCCTATAGCGTCTTGTGCTTGGGTGCGAGGAAAACACAGGAGACATAGGTTGAAATGAAATGACTTGTATTACTTCATACAAGCATGCTGAAAAGTTCACACAGTTTGCAGGAACAGCGACAGGAGACACAGCAGGCCAGAGTAACTTCAAGCACTACAGTAAATCTCCAAAGCAGGTTCAGGATCTCTTCTCTGTACCGTAATTCCTCTGCAAACATGGATTCACCAAACAGCAGGTTTCCAGAGACCAAAAGTGTTCCAAGGTTCCTCAGTAGGGAATAGCTGGAGTACAAGTCCAAGGCTTCCAGGAGTCAGGTCACAGACTGACTGAGGCTTGATTCAGGAGCACTGATTGTTCAGCTGAGGCTGCTTAAGAAGCAAGAGGGAAGAATCAGGGCGGGAACATGAAAACTGGAAACTCCATATTAACTGAGG
The DNA here is from genome assembly GCA_033576555.1 of Oophaga sylvatica. Taxonomy (NCBI): domain Eukaryota; kingdom Metazoa; phylum Chordata; class Amphibia; order Anura; family Dendrobatidae; genus Oophaga; species Oophaga sylvatica. The sequence goes on from JARQOD010000390.1 coordinate 10,285, forward strand.
GCAAGAGCTGCAGAAAGACAGAAAGCAAAATGGCCGACGGAAAACTGAGTTTCAAGGAACATGTCAACAGAGACAAAGAACCTTACATTACTCCCCCCTTAGGGACAACATCCGGATGACCTCAGACCAGGCTTGTCAGGGTACCTCTGATGAAACTGGCGGAGCAGGCGAGGAGCATTTACATTATTGACTGGTTCCCATGAGTTGTCCTCCACTGGGTAGCCCTGCCATTTAATCAAATATTGCAACTGATTTCTGTACAACCTGGAATCTAGAATCCTTTCCACCATAAATTCTTCCTGACCATCGACCAGCACTGGGTCAGGGCAAGGAGAAGAACGTCCAGGAAACGTATTGGGTGTTGCAGCCTTTAGTAGGGATACATGAAAGACAGGGTGGATTCTCATAGTTCTGGGTAGTTGAAGACGACAAGCAACAGCACTTATAATCTTATTGATCTTATAAGGTCCAATGTACTTATGTCCCAATTTAGACGATGGAATCTTTATTTTAAGATTTCTGGTTGACAGCCAGACCAAATCTCCTACCTTGAAAGCTGGTGCAGGTTTACGAAATTTATCTGCTGCTTTCTTGTACCTTTCCTGAGCCAATTCTAGATTTTCCTTTAGAAGATCCATATTCTTTTGTAAAGAAGTGATTCTTTCAGCCACTGCCGGCAAGGGCGTATCTATGGGAAATCGAGGAAGAATGTTAGGATGATAACCTAGATTGGAGTAAAAAGGAGACTGCTTAGTGGAGGCGCTCTGAGAGTTGTTATAAGAGAACTCAGCCAGTGGAAGTAGATCCACCCAATCATCCTGTAGGTGGCAGATAAAACAGCGGAGATACTGCTCCAGGGTCTGATTGGTTCGTTCTGTCTGTCCATTAGTCTGGGGATGAAAAGCAGAAGAAAGGTTTACTTTAATGTCCAATGCTGCACAGAAATTTTGCCAAAACCTTGAAGTGAATTGCACCCCTCGATCCGAAATGACCTCATCTGGTACTCCATGTAAGCGAAACACATTCTTAATCATCAAGTCTGTTGTCTGTTTTGCAGTGGGTAAGCCGACACAAGGGATAAAATGAGCTGCCTTTGTTAGATGGTCAACCACCACTAGAATGGTGTTCTTCCCTTGAGAGGTTGGTAACTCCACAATGAAGTCCATAGAAATGGATCCCCACGGGCGGGACGGGGTGGCAAGAGGTTGCAACAGACCAGTTGGTGAGGAGCGAGGTGTTTTGCATCTTGCACAGACTTCACATGAAGTGACATAGTTTAAGACATCTTTCCTGTAAGTGGGCCACCAAAAGAAACGAGAAAGAAATTCTTGTGTCTTTAGAATTCCCCTATGCCCGGCTATCTTGGAATCGTGGATGAGTTGCAATACTCTCAATCTGACTGTTTCAGGTATATACAGACGTTGTCCCTGAATCCACACACCATTCTTAAAAACAAGACTTACGTCCCTTGGGGGTTGAGCCAACAAAGAATCCGCATGGTATGCTTCCTTGATGTCCTTAAGTAGGTCTTGATTATGAATCACTCCCAGGAATCTAGAGTCAGGAAGAATAGTCTTAGGAGGAGTAAGTGGACGTGTCTCTGCTGAATAAATCCTAGAGAGTGCATCAGCCTTTCCATTGCGCGATCCTGGTCTATAAGAAATGACAAAATTAAATTGGTTTAGGAAAAGATTCCAGCGAGCCTGGCGAGGAGTCAGGCACTTAGCCGACCTGATAAATTCAAGGTTACGATGGTCTGTCAGGACGACTATTTGCTGTGCAGCTCCCTGAAGAAGGTGTCTCCATTCCTTGAAGGCGGCAATAATGGCCAACAATTCTCTATTGCCCACATCGTAGTTCCTCTCAGCCGAAGACAACTGCTGGGAAAAGAAGGCACAGGGATGCAAGACATTCTTCTCACCTGTTCTCTGAGAGAGTATAGCTCCAACGGCACAGTCTGAAGCATCCACCTCTATTATGAAGGCAAGCTCGGGGTTGGGATGTACTAAGATAGGTGCGGTGGTAAATTTATCCTTTAAACAGGAAAATGCTTCCTGAGCTTGCGGGGTCCAGGAGAACCTAGACTGTTTCCGGGTAAGTTGGGTGATAGGTGACACTACCTCAGAAAAATTCTTAATGAAACGTCTATAGAAGTTGGCAAACCCGATGAAACGCTGCACCTCCTTCACATTTCTAGGAATTGGCCAATCCTTGATGGCTTGGGTCTTGCTTCCATCCATACTAATCCCTTGCGTAGATAGTACATACCCCAGAAATTGAATTTCGGTCCTATGGAATTCACATTTTTCAAGTTTGATGTAGAGATGGTTTTGTCTTAGGCGTTCTAAGACCATTCTCACATGTCCATGATGTTCCTCTGTGGAGTTAGAAAAAATTAGAATATCATCCAGATAAATCACCACAAATGTATCTAGGAGATCCCTGAAGATATCATTCACGAAGTGTTGGAAAGTGGCTGGGGCGGTACTCAGACCAAAAGGCATAACTAGATATTCAAAGTGTCCATAGCGTGACCTGAAAGCAGTCTTCCATTCATCCCCAGGTCTGATACGGACCAAGTTATAGGCCCCACGGAGATCCAGTTTAGAGAAAATTTTGGCATGCCGCACTCTCTCCAACAACTCAGGGATTAAAGGCAATGGATAACGGTTTCTAATAGTAACCTTATTGAGTTCCCTATAGTCTATGCAGGGTCTCAGAGATCCATCTTTCTTCTTCTCAAAGAAAATGGGTGCACCTGCGGGAGATGAAGAGGGGCGTATGAAGCCCTTGGCTAAATTTTCGTCTATATAATCCTTCAAAGCTTTTAGCTCGGGCCCCGCTAAGGGGTAGATCTTACCAAAAGGTATCTCGGCTCCGGGTAATAATTCAATTGGACAATCATATGGACGGTGAGGAGGAAGCTGATCAGCGTTCTTCTTGTCACATAAATCGTCATAGTCCTGGTATACAGCTGGTAGTTCAGGGACTGACATGGTTCCTTTAGGAACAGAGCAAGCTGAAACTCCTGACTCATCTGTTTCTCCGGAAAGTGTAATTCCTTGGTCTCCCAGTTAATCGTAGGATTCTGCGCCTGCAGCCATGGTAGCCCTAGAATGATGGGAAAGTGGGGAGAAGAGATAAGCAAAAAAGACATTTTCTCCTGATGATCTTTACCCATAAGGACCCTCAAAGGCTCTGTTTCTTGATCCACTGGTCCAGAAGTCAGTAGAGAGCCATCCACAGTCTCCATCTGTACTGGAGTAGCCTTCTTCACTGAACGTATCCCCTGTTTCAGAGCAAAGGAGATATCCATAAAATTTCCACTTGCTCCTGAGTCGATCATAGCAGAGCTAGATACCCAAACTGAGTCAACCCAGAGTTTGATGGAAAGGAAGCAATGAGAATTGTTTCTTTTACAACTCAGCTGGGACACCGCTGAGGAAACTTGAAAAATTGCAGCGTTTATACCGTCATCGTCCCCAGAACTAACAGAGTTTAAGTCCGAGAAATCAAGATCTCTTGCAGCAGATCTCTCTGGAGCCTGAGGCTCGGACATGACAGAGCTCCTCTCGCAACACTCACAGTGAATGACTGCTGCAGTAGTCTTACGAGAACGGCTGGGGCAGTTTATAATGAAGTGCCCTGACTTACCACAGTAGAAACATAGATTTTCCTTTATACGATGTTCTTTGCGTGCATCACTAACCCGTCTTTGTAAAGAGTCCACCTGCATGGGTTCAGGTTCTGGTTCCCTTGTGATCCTACTCAAAGGTTCCTTAGCTGAGGAGGGAGGTAGTAAAAGGTTAGTGCGATTATTTTCGAACCATCTCTCTTGTCTGCGTTCAGTCAGACGAGCATCAATACGGATACAATAGTTAATAAAGTCATCTAACGAAGTGGGAGGGTCGGCACGAGCAAGTTCATCCTTAATCATTGGAGACAACCCTTTCCGAAAAATAGATTTTTTAGCGGAAGTGTCCCAAGTGGTATCAAGAGCCCATCTCCTGAAATCCAGGGCATATTCGGCTACTGAACGCTTACCTTGGCGCAAAGTTAACATGGCTGCTTCAGCTGTTGCACCTCGATTGGGGTCATCAAACACCTGCCCCATGGCTGAAATAAAAGCATCAAGGTGATTCAAACAATCATCCTCAGTCTCAATCAGAGGGTTTGCCCACATCAAAGCCTTATTGGTAAGCAACATGATTATAGTAAGCACTTTGGATCGTTCAGTGGGAAATTGTGAAGCATGTGCAGAGAAAAATAAATTGCATTGATTAATAAATCCCCTGAATTTCTCACGTTCACCGCCAAAACGAAAAGGAGGTAATTTGGGGATCCCAGAACTTGGGGTTATGGCAGGAGCCTGGGCTCGTTCCTCTAGAGCCTCAATCCTGGCTCGCAATTCCTGGGTAGTCTGTCCAAACACTTGCAAATTATGATTAGTGAGGTCCTGTAGGCTTGCAAAACGGGTTTTTAAAGTCTGTACATCTGAAAGGATTGTATCAGTCACTCCGCAAAGTTCCTTTATGCGGGCCTCCATCTTCCAGATCTTTTAAGGCAGAGGTGCTGGAAGGAGAAGAGGAAAGGAAAAAAAAAAAAACAATAGTGTTTACCTGTGGTAACACTCCAGAGAAAATTTTAAGGGAATGCGCTCACCTGGAATGGTTGTGAGAAGTCACAACTAGTGTTGAGCGATACTGCTTGGTATCGGAAAATATCGGATCGGAATGCAGTCGCCGATATCACTAAATATCGCCGATATCCGATTCCGATACCGGAAGTCCCATGTAAGTCTATGGGAACAAAATATCGCAACTAAAAAAAACCTTTATTTCCTTGTAAACACTAAATATACACACATAGAATACATATATATATATATATATACATGTCATTGTGACATATATATATACATATATGTATAGTTTATACACTTCTACATAGTAAAATATCCTCTGATTCAATTGCCGGGTAAAGCCGGCTTCTGTGAAAAGACAGAAGCACCCGACATGAAATGACACTTGGTGTACATAGGGTTAACCATGTCTTTTCATGTCGTTTGCAATCTGATTTGCACAAACAATTACATGAGTGTAAGTGTGCAAAATTTCACACCTGTAGGGGTTAATTAAAGGTGTAAATTCGTTGTAAAAAAAACGGACTTTTTTGCTACGAATTTACACCTTTAATTAACCCCTACAGGTGTGAAATTTTGCACACTTACACTCATGTAATTGTTTGTGCAAATCAGATTGCAAACGACATGAAAAGACATGGTTAACTCTATGTAAACCAAGTGTCATTTCATGTCGGGTTCTGCATTTTCACAAAAGCCGGCAATTGAATTAGCGGCTATTATACTATGTAGAAGTGTATGAACTATAAATATAAATATATATATATATATAATGTGTCACAAATTTAATGACATGTATATATATATATGAGGTGTAAAATTGCTGAAAAAAAATGCGTGGGCTCCCGCCCTATTTTCGCAACCAGACAGACAAAGCCAGTGAGTGGGGGCAGATAATAATAGCCCAGAGAGGGACCATTATTTTTGACCCCCCCCGGCTACTAACATCTGCCTCCAGACACCCCAGAAAGGGCAAATCTCTAATTAGATTTGCCCTTTCTGGCACTTTGCCCGTCTATTCCCATTGCCCTGTAGCGGTGGCGAATGGGTTAATAAGGGTTAAAATGACCTTGCAATTGAAAGGTCAATTTAAGCCAGGTTAATAATTGAGAGCTGTCAATTAGACAACTATCAATTATTAATCCTATTGTATGAAAAAAAATAAAACACACACACTTTAATAAAAAAGAAGTTTAATGAAATAATCACACAGTTTTTGACCATATTTTATTTTCCTGCTAAAACCATTTCCTGTAATAAAAATAAAATAATAAAGCAAAATTATTCTTACCAATCCGATGTACAGTCAGGTCCCACGGTGTAATCCTTCAGAAAGGGTTAATGTTTACTGCAGGGACCGCAGCTAATGCTGCAGCCTCACAGTAAACCCCCAAATGAATGAGTTCCTCTCCTGGCTGACAGGAGAGGAAGTGGAAAGCTTAATTGATTGCTTTCCACTTTCACTTCAGGTCAGCCAGGGACACAATCAGTGACGTCAGAGGGAACTGGTTAACAAAAATAGGGGATCCCCTCAAAAAAAATTGGCGTGGGGTCCCCCCTATTTTTGTTAACCAGCCAGATGAAGCAGACCGCTGAGGCCTGGATTTTCAGGCTGTTAAGGAGCCAAGATCCATGGACCTTGCCAGCCTGATAATACCAGGCCACAGCAGTCTGCATATCTTGGCTGATTAACAAAAATAGGGGAGCCCCTCGAAAAAAATTGGCGTGGGGTCCCCCCTATTTTTGTTAACCAGCCAGATGAAGCAGACCGCTGAGGCCTGGTTTTTCAGGCTGGTAAGGATCCAATATCCATGGACCTTGCAAGCCTGATAATACCAGGCCACAGCAGTCTGCTTGGCTTGGCTGGTTAACAAAAATAGGGGATCCCCTCGAAAAAAAAACGGCGTAGGGGTCCCCCTATTTTTGTTAACCAGCCAAGTAAAATGCAGACTGCTGCGGCCTGGTATTAAAAGACTGTCAAGGCCCATGGATTTTGGCCCTCAACAGCCTGATAATACCAGGCTACAGCAGCCCCACATTTGGCGCATCAAAAGATGTGCCAATTGTGGCACTTTACCCGGCTCTTCCCACTTGCCCTGTAGCGGTGGCAAGCGGGGTAATAAGGGGTTAATGTCACCGTTGATTGCACGGTGACAATAAGCCCGGTTAATAATGGAGAGGCGTCAATAAGACACCGATCCATTATTAATCCCAAAGTTATTAAATGCATAAAAAAAAGACAAAGCAAGAAAAAAGTATTTTAATGAAATAAAAGAGACAACACAGTTTTCATTTATTTTATTACTCTCTCATTCCTGTGACGCCATCGATCTCCTGTAAAAAAAGAAAAAAAAACAAACCAACAGTATACCACCTGTCCGACGCAGTCCATAGTATCGACTGTCCCACGACGATCCAGCTCTGCTACATCGCAATGACAGGCAGAGCCTGTCATCGCAACGCAGCACAGCTGATTACCTGCTTCCCCGGCGTGACGTCATCGGACTGACTGCTTTACGGCCGGGATTACCAGCAGTCACTGCAGTTATCGCGAGAAACTGCATGTGACCGCCGGGGAGAAGAGGATGGCGGCCATGAAGCAGTCCAGGACGTGACCGCCGGAGATCTTCTGCCAGGTAAGTGCCGCTGACTCCTGACAGACCCGACCGACGGACACTGACAGTGACAGACCCGACCGACGGACACAGACAGTGACAGTGACAAATCCGATTCCGGTATTCGATATGACGAAAATATCGGTATTCGGAATCGAAAGGCCGATACAGCTAATATCGGCCGATACCCGATATTTGCAGTATCGTATCGCTCAACACTAGTCACAACCACTGTCATCACATAAGGTATTAAACGGACATCTGATATCCACAGTCACAGCAGACACGGCTTTCCCAGACCCAGTAGACACTAAACATTGGCTCCTGAATCTTGTCATGTATAGTGTACAGTTCCTATAGCGTCTTGTGCTTGGGTGCGAGGAAAACACAGGAGACATAGGTTGAAATGAAATGACTTGTATTACTTCATACAAGCATGCTGAAAAGTTCACACAGTTTGCAGGAACAGCGACAGGAGACACAGCAGGCCAGAGTAACTTCAAGCACTACAATAAATCTCCAAAGCAGGTTCAGGATCTCTTCTCTGTACCGTAATTCCTCTGCAAACATGGATTCACCAAACAGCAGGTTTCCAGAGTCCAAAAGTGTTCCAAGGTTCCTCAGTAGGGAATAGCTGGAGTACAAGTCCAAGGCTTCCAGGAGTCAGGTCACAGACTGACTGAGGCTTGATTCAGGACAGGAGCACTGATTGTTCAGCTGAGGCTGCTTAAGAAGCAAGAGGGAAGAATCAGGGCGGGAACATGAAAACTGGAAACTCCATATTAACTGAGGGCAAGAGCTGCAGAAAGACAGAAAGCAAAATGGCCGACGGAAAACTGAGTTTCAAGGAACATGTCAACAGAGACAAAGAACCTTACAGCATTATTTATTAGGCATATTTTCCGTTTACACGGAATGCCTGACAAAATCGTCAGTGATCGAGGTCCCCAATTTGCATCTCGGTTCTGGAGAGAGCTGTGTCGTCTACTCAGCATTGAGTTAAATCTCTCCTCGGCATATCATCCCGAGACGAATGGGTTGGTAGAGAGGGCCAACCAGACCTTGGTCACATACTTGCGACATTTTGTCTCTGCCAGGCAGGATGACTGGGCATCCTTGCTACCGTGGGCTTAGTTCGCTCTAAATAATGCTGTGGCTGACTCCACCGGACAGACCCCATTCCTCCTGAACTACGGTCAGCATCCGCGGGTACCAGTGACCATGCCCGTGTCTTCCGCCGATTCCAGGGTAGCAGACTGGGCTGTGGAGGCACGGGACATTTGGGACCGCACCCAGGATGCCATTCAGGCCTCCAAAGAGAGGATGAGGTCTTCGGCTGATGCCCATCGGCGCCCCGCTCCTACTTTTGCTCCAGGTGACCTAGTGTGGCTCTCTGCCTGAAACATCAGGCTACGTGTTGAGTCCACCAAGTTGGCACCTCGCTTTTTGGGTCCCTTTAAAGTTCTTGAGCAGGTGAACCCGGTGGTTTACTGCCTAGCCCTTCCGCCTCACCTTGGTATCACCGACACCTTTCACGTGTCCCTCCTGAAACTCGTGGCCATTTCCCGGATTTCCGAGTCATCTGCCGGGACGTCGGGTTCATCTACCGACGATCATGAGGTGAACGCCATTGTTGGGTGCAAGGTGGTACGGGCAAAAAATTTTATTTGGTGGATTGGAGGGGTTATGGGCCTGAGGATAGGTCCTGGGAGCCTGCCGAGCATGTTCACGCTGCGCAGCTCATCGCTGCCTTTGAGCGCAGCGAGGCCCAAAGAAGGGGGGGCCCTAGGAGGGGGGGTGTTATGTTTCGGTAACTGAGGAGAAATGGCAAAAAATAGCAAAAGCGGTAATACACCAGAGAGGCTGGAACCTATTGGATTGCAGTAACCTGAACTAACCACACAACTAGAGGTAGCCATGGAGCATTCCTACGTTGATCCTAGACGAAAAAGCAGTTGCAGTCCAGCTTCTTAGAAGTGAAATTCTTTATTTCCAACATGATAAAATATCACAAACGGTGTCCTCCAAATGTGTACATCAAACAGAGAGGGTGGCACCCTGATTATATGGGATGGCGATGTATCTGCCATACCTGGTTTTGTCGACTATCTGAATTCTAATGATATGAATATAAAATTCACATATGTTCATAATCTTCAGTCAATTATTTTTTTGGACTTGGAATTAAAGGGCATAGTAAGTGAAAAAATTATCACTAAGACACACACTAAACCAATTAGTGGGAATACATTGCTTCATGCTAAAAGCGGACACCCCAAACACGTTATTAAGGCAATACCAGTTGGGGAACACATCAGACACAGAAGAAATTGTTCTGATCCTAATGATCTAACTAAGGAATTCGAGCAACTCAAAATTAAAATGAAACAGCGTAAATACCCTCATTGGTCAATCAAGAGAGCAAATAATATAGCGAGGGACAGAGAATTATTGCTGGTATCAGAATCCCATTGTAATTCTAAAAAGTAAAAAAACATTGAGAAAAAACCTTTTGTAAGCCTTCGCTTCTCTAAACAATTCAATCAAATTAAAAAAATAATATATGATCGCATTCCTATTTTATATGAGGATGAAATTCTAGAAGAGATTTTATCTCCAGGAATTAATATTGTAGCTAGAAAAGCTCCTACTATAGGAGATTTTATATCTCCTAGCTACTTTTCCCCTTATATGTCAAAAAACAATTGGCTCAAAACAAAAGGTTTTTTCAAATGCGGGACTAACAAATGCAAAACATGCAAAGTTGCAAAATCTCAAAAAATCTTTCATGATTCTAGCGACACTCAAACATATAAAATTAAACAATTCATCAATTGTAATTCTGTTAATGTAGTTTATTTTATCAGATGTACTTCTTGCAACCTAATATATGTAGGCTGCACTACAAGAAAATTAAAAATCCACATTTCAGAACATTTACGAGATATAGTTAATCTAAATTCTGATATTAAAGGTGTCTCAATGGCATCAAAACATTTTATAGAGTGTCACCAGAGAGACGTTAAATTCATGGAAATAACAGGCATAGAGCGTGTTTTTAGTTCGGCCAGAGGAGGGGATTCTAGAAGGCGGCTTCTTAATAGAGAAGCGTTTTGGATCTTTAATCTTAACACCAGGTACCCCCATGGACTTAACAAACGCAGTGAAATTATGCATCATTACTGAATACTGAGCAATTTGATATATTGATATAACCCATTTTTCTACAAATTGTCTTTCTCTCTTTAACTGATACTTTATCGCAATTATATAAATTTATGCGATACTCTGATAGATTTACCTTCTATTTTAATCTGATGTACTGCTGTGTTACATTTTTCCTTAGAATTAATCTTTGATCAGAGAACTTGTAGGAATATGTGTTCGTCTGTGTTTGCAACTTTTCCCTCTCTGATTATTTGTCATCATAGAAAAATAATATCGAAATAATCATTATGAGGATTTGGTCAGAACTATTAATCTATCTATAGTGCTGTCACTAATTTGGGGGACTTATATCATTAAGAATATGTGCAGAGTACATTGCTGCCAATATAATATGGGAGTTCTTCTATCTTGGGCCAATTTTGAGATCGGTAAAACTAATAGCCTATTAAGCTGTCTGTGCTGCGATCTTTCTCTGCCTACTTGTATTGAACCAGTTAAGTGGAATAAACGAAAATCTCAGAATATGTGCAGAGTACATCTTTGCCAATATAGTATGAGAGTTTCCCTCTCCTGGGCCAATTTTGGATCGTTAAAACTGACAGCTTATTTAGCTGTCTGCGCTGCGATCTCTCTCTGCCAGTTTTTATTTAACTAGTGCGCGGAACACTCGATATCCCTCATAGATTTTTTAGTCAGGAGTTGGCTTATACATCAAGGTACTCTATCGCAATATAGCTATCACTTTTTGGTATCGCTATCGATCAATAAGTGTATATATATATATATATATATATATATATATTCAATATAGATATGTGTGATCCATATTTGACCCTTAGTGACATGCGATTTTTTTCTCCCTAGATTTATTTCAGTCTCCTAAATGACAGTGCTCTAAATATAATAAAGCTCCTAGCGCAATGTCACTATTATTTTGTAGTGTTACCATCAGTTTACATCTATTAATATACATTAGTTATAGTACTTTTCATGAAATTTACTTTTTTAATTAATTTCATTTTATATATGAGTCAAATCTAAATAAAAATCTCAGCGCTAGATGTATATTTTTTATATAAAAAAATAAAGCGCCTTTTGAGAAATACATCGCTACATATCTTGTTATCGGTTTTTTCATTGTACAATGATATAAAATATACTCTATGTAAGCTTGAGTGTTTATAGATCGATGATGGATATGATCATCTTTATAGTGACAGAATTTTTCGTTAATTTGTGTAAGGAAATATAGGAGATCTTTTTCCAATATACCCATATGTACACATGACTGTCATTTGTAATTATGTATTCCTTATATTCTTTTGTCCTCTTCAGAATGATTGTATGGATGATATAGGAACAAATATATCATCGTCAATGAAGATATATGTCCTTTGTTTGTGCTGCTCTGTAGCGGTATTATATGTAGAGATATATGAATACAACAACAAGTTTTCCTTTTTTCTAAGAAAACATGGTGTATCTTCTAAAATTTGTCTCTTCATCCTGGTTTAGCTTTTTTCTTTTCTTGCAATTCATTTATGTATTCTCATTCTGCCCTCATTAGTTCCTCCTGGAATCTTGACACCAGCAACATGCTAGGAATTTATTGTGCTATCTTTATAATGGTGGTGAACTGCTGTGGCTACAAATGAGAGCAACTACCATTTCGGAACGTCTCTCAAAAGACAATATACAAGAGAAAACGACTACGAGTCAAGATATTTGAGGATTTATTTTATTTGTATTTTTTGTTCAAATAATTTTCTGTTTTTTGTTATTACTTTTCATTAATATTAACCCCTTAACGACCGCCGATACGCCTTTTAACGGCGGTCATTAAGGGTACTTAAACCACAGCGCCGTTAATTAACGGCGGTGTGGAAAAAGTGAATAGCGCCCCCCAGAGGCGCATTTTCTCCGGGGTCTCGGCTACCGGGGGTAGCCGAGACCCTAGAGAACATGAATCGGGTCGGTTTTTACCGACACCGATGTTGCGATCGCCGTTATTAACCCTATAACGGCGACCGCAAAAAAAAAAAAAAAAAGTTGTGCCATTTAATTTCTCTGTCCTCTGATGTCATCGGACATCAGAGGACAGAGAAAAAGGGTCCCCGGGACCCCCATGTGGCCCCCGATCCCCTCCATGTGTCCCCAGGGCCCTCCGTGTCCCCCAGGGCTGGCGCGATGAAGAAAATGGCGGGCGCATGCTCAGTGAGCCCGCCGCTAAGTGCCGCTGTGCTGGGGGGGGATGGGCAAATATTCTCTGGGGTCTCGGCTACCGGGGTAGCCGAGACCCCAGAGAACATGATCCGGGTCGGTATTCACCGATCCCGGTGTTGCGATCGCGGCTATGCAAGCATAGACGCGATCGCAAAAAAAAAAAAAAAAGATTTCTCTCCCCTCTGATGTGATCGCACATCAGAGGGGAGAAAATGAGGGTCCCCGTGTCCCCTGAACCCCCCTATACTTACCGGTGTCCTCTGGCAGGTCCCTCTGGCCTCCGATCATCCCGGTCTTCTTCCTGCAAAAAAAAAATGGCGGGCGCATGCGCAGTGCGCCCGCCGATCTGCTTGGCGGCAGATTCAAATTTTTTTTCATTCATTCTCATAAAAGTACATTTTGATCACTGTGATAAACTATCACAGTGATCAAAATAAAAAAAACAGTACATAACCCCCATTTATCACCCCCTTAGTTAGGGACATATAATAAAAAATAGAAATTATATTTATTTTCATTTTTCTGTTAGGATTAGGGTTATAATTAGGGTTAGGGTTAGCATTAGGGTTAGGGTTATAATTAGCGTTAGGGTTAAGCTGGGTTCATACTGCGTTATGGCAGTCCGTTAGACGGACTGCGTTACACCGCGTTATAACGCGGTGTAACGCAGTCCGTTAGCGCTGCCATTCACCCCCATTTGAGGGCGCATCGCGACGCATGCCGTAAAGCGGCATGCGTTTGCGACGTGCCATCATTCAGTGACGGAGCCTCGGACGAGGGCTGCAGCGTCTGGGCTCCGTCACCGCTAGCACAGATGAATCATCTGCTGATTCCTCTGCGCTAGCGGCTATAGCATAACGCGATCGCGTTATGCTATACCGTTACCAGCCCGTCAACGCTATGTGTTGAACGGGCTGGTAAAACGCAAAATGAACCTAGCCTTAGGGTTAGGGTTATAATTAGGGTTAGAATTAGGGTTAGGGTTACAATTAGGGTTAGGGTTAAAATTAGGGTTAGGGTTACAATTAGAGTTAGGGTTATAATTAAGGTTAGGGTTACAATTAGGGTTGGAATTAGGGTTGGGATTTAGGTTAGGATTAGGGTTGGGATTAGGGTTAGGGGTGTGTTGGGATTAGGGTTGGAGCTAGAATTGAGGGATTTCCACTATTTAGGCACATCAGGGGGTCTCCAAACACGACGTGGCTTTCAAAAAGTCAAATGGCGCTCCCTCCCTTCCGAGCCCTGTCGTGCGCCCAAACAGTGGTTTACCCCAATATATGGGGTATCAGCGTACTCAGGACAAATTGCACACCAATTTTCGGGTTCTAATTTCTCCTGTTACCCTTGGGAAAATAAAAAATAGCTGGCTAAAAAATCATTTTTGAGAAAAAAAATGATTTTTTATTTTCACAGCTCTGCGTTTATAAATTTCTGTGAAACACTTGGGGGTTCAAAGTGCTCACCACACATCTAGATAAGTTCCTTAAGGGGTCTAGTTTCCAAAATGGGGTCACTTGTGGGGGGTTTCCACTGTTTAGACACATCAGGGGGTCTCCAAACACAACGTGGCTTTCAAAAAGTCAAATGGCGCCCCCTCCCTTCCGAGCCCTGCCGTGCGCCCAAACAGTGGTTTACCCCAACATATGGGGTATCAGCGTACTCAGGACAAATTGCACACCAATTTTCGGGTTCTAATTTCTCCGGTTACCCTTGGGAAAATAAAAAATAGCTGGCTAAAAAAATCATTTTTGAGAAAAAAAATGATTTTTCATTTTCACGGCTCTGCGTTTATAAATTTCTGTAAAGCACTTGGGGGTTCAAAGTGCTCACCACACATCTAGATAAGCTCCTTAAGGGGTCTAGTTTCCAAAATGGTGTCACTTGCAGGGGGTTTCTACTGTTTAGGTACATCAAGGGCTCTGCAAACACAACCTGACGCCCGCAGAACATTGCATCAAAGTCTGCATTACAAAATGGTGCTCCTTCCCTTCCAAGCACTCCCATGCGCCCAAACAGTGGTTTCACCCCACATATGGGGTATCAGCGTACACAGGAAAAATTGCACAACAACTTTTTGGGTCCAATTTCTCCTGTTACCCTTGGGAAAATAAAAAAATAGCGGGCTAAAGAATCATTTTTGAGGAAAAACATTATTTTTTATTTTCACGGCTCTACGTTTATTAATTTCTGTGAAGCACTTGGGGGTTCAAAGTGCTCACCACACATCTAGATAAGTTTCTTAAGGGGTCTAGTTTCCAAAATGGTGTGATTTGTGGGGGGTTTCGACTGTTTAGGCGTATCAGGGGCTCTCCAAACGCGACATGGCGTCCAATTTCAATTCCAGACAATTTTGGTTTGAAAAAGTGAAACGGCGCTCCTTCCCTTCCAAGCCATGCCGTGCGCCCAAACAGTGGTCCCACCCCACATATGGGGTATCAGCGTACTCAGGACAAATTAGACAACAACTTTTGTGGTCTAATTTCTCCTGTTACCCTTGGGAAAATAAAAAATTGGGGACTAAACGATCAGGTTTGTGGAAAAAAATATGACTTTTTATTTTCATGCCCGGGAGTTATAAACTTCTGTGAAGCACTTGGGGGTTCAAAGTGCTCACCACACATCTATATAAGTTCCTTAGGGGGTCTAGTTTCCAAAATGGTGTCACTTGTGGGGGTTTTCCACTGTTTAGACACATTAGGGCCTCTACAAACGCGACATGGCGTCCAGCCAATTCTGAGTTGAAAAAGTCAAACGGCGCTCCTTCCCTTCCAAGCTCTGCCATGCACCCAAACAGTGGTTTACCCCCACATATAGGGTATCAGCATGCTCAGGACAAATTGCACAAAAACTTTTAGGGTCTTGTTACCCTTGGGAAAATAAAAATTGAGGTGAACAGATCGTTTTTGTGGAAAAAATATGATTTTTTATTTTCACGGCTCTATGTTATAAACTTCTGTGAAGCACTTGGAGGTTCAAAGTGCTCACCACACATCTAGATAAGTTCCTTAGGGGGTCTAATTTCCAAAATGGGGTCACTTGTGGGGGGTTTCCACTGTTTAGACACATCAGGGCCTCTACAAACACGACATGACGTCCAGCCAATTCTGCGCTGAAAAAGTCAAACGGCGCTCCTTCCCTTCCAAGCTCTGCCATGCACCCAAACAGTGGTTTACCCACACATATGGGGTATCAGCATGCTCAGGACAAATTGCACAAAAACTTTTGGGGTCTTGTTACCCTTGGGAAAATAAAAATTGGGGTGAAAAGATTGTTTTTGTGGAAAAAATATGATTTTTTATTTTCACTGTTCTATGTTATAAACTTCTGTGAAGCACTTGGAGGTTCAAAGTGCTCACCACACATCTAGATAAGTTCCTTAGGGGGTCTAGTTTCCAAAATGGGGTCACTTGTGATGGGTTTCCACTGTTTAGACACATCAGGGCCTCTACAAACAAGACATGGCGTCCAGCCAATTCTGCATTGAAAAAGTCAAATGTCGCTCCTTCCCTTGCGACCTCTGCCGTGCGCCCAAAAAGTGGTTTACCCCCACATATGGGGTATCGGCTTATTCAGGAGAAATTGCACAACAAATTTTGTGGTTCATTTTTTCTTTTAACAGTTGTGAAAATAAAAAAAATAGGTTCCGAAGTAAAGTTTTTGCAAAAAAAGTTAAATGTTAATTTTTTCCTTCCACATTGCTTCAGTTCTTGTGAAGAACGTAAAGGGTTAATAAACTTCTTGAATGTGGTTTTGAGCACCTTGAGGGGTGCAGTTTTTAGAATGGTGTCACTTTTGGGTATTTTCTATCGTATAGACCCCTCAAAGTGACTTCAAATGTGATGTGGTCCCTAAAAAAAAAATAGTGTAAAAATGAGAAATCGCTGGTCAACTTTTAACCCTTATAACTTCGTAACAAAAAAAAAATTTTGGTCCCAAAATTGTGCTGATGTAAAGTAGACATGTGGGAAATGTTATTTATTAAGAAATTTGTGTGACATATCTCTCTGATTTAAGGGCATAAAAATTTAAAGTTTGAAAATTGTTAAATTTTCGAAATTTTCGCCATATTTCCGTTTTTTTCATAAATAAACACAAGTCATATCAAAGAAATTTTACCACTAACGTGAAGTACAATATGTCACGAAAAAACATTCTCAGAATCAGCGGGATTCGTTAAAGCGTTCCAGAGTTATAACCTCATAAAGTGACAGTGGTCAGAATTGTAAAAATTGGCCCTGTCATTAAGCTGCAAAATGGCTCTGTCACTAAGGGGTTAAGAGTAGTGTTGAGCGATACGATACTGCAAATATCGGATATCGGCCGATATTAGCTGTATCGGCCTTTCGATTCCGAATACCGATATTTTCGTCATATCGAATACCGGAATCGGATTTGTCACTGTCACTGTGAGTGTCCGTCGGTCGGGTCTGTCAGGAGTCAGCGGCACTTACCTGGCAGAAGATCTCCGGCGGTCACGTCCTGGACTGCTTGAGGCCGCCATTATCTTCTCCCTGGCGGTCACATGCAGTTTTTCGCGATAACTGCAGCCAGTGACTGCAGGGTAATCCCGGCCGTAAACCAGTCCGATGACGTCACGGCCGGGGAAGCAGGTAATCAGCTGTGCTGCGCCGGGATGACAGGCTCTGCCTGTCATTCTGATGTAGCAGAGCTGGATCGTCGTGGGACACTCGTTACTATGGACTGCGTCGGTCAGGTGGTATACTTTTTTTTTTTTTTTCATTTTTTTACAGGAGATCGATGGCGTCGCAGGATGAGACTGTAATAAAAGTAATGAAAAATGTGTTTTGTTTTTTTTTATTAAATTAAAAAACTTTTTTATGAACATTCACCCGTCCGGGTACATCAACAATTTAACTATTTATCAACAATTTAACTATTTACATACAGGGACCCTGTCCGGGTTATTTATACTTCTTTGGCCGGGGTGTTCCAGGTACCACCTGGTACTCTTCTGATGCTTGCCAAACATCCGAGGCACCAAGGACCACCAGGACCTGATGACGTCGTGTGGCTTTTACAGTCAAGTCGTGACCCGCTATCTGGGTCTGTGTGGCCACCTCTTTCATCTCCCTCCGGGTCTGAAACCCTATGTCCCGGACTGAACGAACCCCAGGGGGCCTAACAGGCGCCGGGTACGGGCCAGCTATAGTTATCATGTCCATAGCTGGGGCTGCTGAGGAGACCACTGAGGGAGGCTGGGGAGATTTACGGCGTGGGGTGGGCACTTTTGCAGAGGCCTGGATGTGGGAGGCTGAAGGCTCCGAGGGTCTCACAGGTTCCTGACACTCTGGGGAGTAGGGGTCGCACCTGGTAACATTTAGGGCGTACCACCCATTGTAACCCCAGTGTCGGGTGTAAGTCACCAAGTCTCCTGGCAACAGGTCCCTCCCCGGGTGTCCTTCTGGGAGGTGAGCCTCCACGTCCCGCCGGTTCACAAAAACTTCTAAATAAAGTCCAGGCTCCTGGATGAAGCCCCAACCACCTTTCAATTTAAAGCTCCGTACTGCACCCTCACGCCGCGGCTCACACAGGGTTCCTTTATCCTTTCTCATCCGGTCCTTATCTGTCCGGTCCTTCTCCACCTGACGTTGGCGAAGTTTTTGGGTTTCTCGCTGCTCCCTTTGTCGCTCTGCTTCCCGCTCCCAACGTCTCCACTCTTCCTCCTGACGCCGGTTGAAATTCTCCTCCACCAGCAGCTCCATGTCTCCACCACTCCACTGCAGCTTGCGATGTCCGGTTTGCGGCAGCTCTCCTGGCGCCCCCAGTCCTGGCGGCGCTCCCCTGCGGAGGAAGCAGACGGCTCTAAATCAGATGACAGTCGGGGCTCCGGTACAGACAGGTAGACCTCTGGTGCCTGCTCGGCCTCCTCCATGAGGACGGGTGTCGCTTCTTCTGTCTCAGCGACGGGGGCAGACAGCGGGATCTGGGGTGCTGACAGTGCTGCGGTTTTTGCAGGAACGGGTGCCTCCACTGCGACAACGTCAACCGGATCACATTGCAAGGCTCCTCTACTAGAACGGGTGCCTCACCTTCCGGTACAGACACTTCAGGTAAGAGGGATTGGCGCCGCTCCAAGTTTATTTTTAGGGCACGCCAGCTCGCTTCCATCCTGGCGACCTCCTCCCGGTGCCGGGCCAGGCCTCTTAGGGTATCCTCCGCTTCTTGCAGCGTAGGAGGGTTTACAGGCCGGGTGCCCAACGGTGATTCCGTGGCGATCGGGTCGCTTCCATGGGGGGAGAGCTCTGACTGCTCCATCCCTTCACACTTCTGCTCGTGTCCATTAGCCATCTCTGCCAAGTCACATGTGTCATTAGCATCTGGAGAGGGCCCCTCTTTTGTAGGGAGGCGGGACCTTCGTGTTAGTTTCCGCACACTGAGGAGGATGAGGAGGCGGAACTCCAGAGCTGTGGGGCACGATCTTACATTGCAGTAACATTTACACTGGTCGGCCATCGTTTTCACGCCACTGAGTGAGTGTACACCCACGAAGAGCACGCCCTTCTTCTTCACCAGTGCCTCGTCGTGACGCAGATATGGCGGAAAAATGGCAAATACATTCTCTGATGATTTTAGCAATTCTCAAGCACAGAGTCTATTTTACTATGTAGAAGTGTATAAACTATAAATATATGTTTATATATATGTCACAATGACATGTATATATATAATAATCTATATATATGTATTCTATGTGTGTATATTTTGTGTTTACAACGAAAGAAAGGGTTTTTTTTGTTGCGATATTTTGTTCCCATAGACTTACATGGGACTTCCGCTATCGGAATCGGATATCGGCGATATTTAGTGATATCGGTTATACCGTTCCGATCCGATATTTTTCGATATCGAGCAGTATCGCTCAACACTAGTTAAGAGTTTCTCTATGAATGTTTTTATTGGATTTCTTATCCCCTGTGCACCTGCATCAATTATGTTCCAACTTGAACTTACAACATTCTAACATGCATGTTGGACTTAACCAGCTTTTGCTGCTAAACCTATAATTGCAGCTTAATTATCTGACACCTGCTGTATCTGCATTACGAAGCAACAGCCAGCCCATAGGTTCAACACATCTATATAATGCAGTGGCACTAGGGGATATACAGCTCTGACAAAGACCCTTGGGGGTCAAAACGCGTCGCTGTTTATTGGGTGCCACCCTCTCTGTTGGATGTACACGTTTGGAGGACACCGTTTGTGATATTTTATCATATTGGAAATAAAGAATTTCACTTCTAAGAAGCTGGACTGCAACTGCTTTTTCCTCTACGATTCCATGTCCTGGTCAGGACTTCGTGGTTCCGTGCTCCGGTAAAAGTTGGGTGAGCTGGCAGGGGCTCTGTGCCACACACCTTTTGTATACTGTTGATCCTAGACGCCTCGTCACAGCCTGAGAGATAACTACACCTAAAGGCAGAAAGATGAAAGCTATCTGCCCCGGAGCAGATCCCCAAAGAAAATAGGAAGCCCCCAAACATGTAATGGCGGTTAGACAAGAAGAAAGCACGGACTCAGACAGAAAATAGAATGAGCAAACGCTGGGGCCCAATCTGTCTAGACAGAAAAGTACAGGAAAGAATTCTGACTGCAATCCAACAAAAACCCTAACAAAAATACCAACACTTCTGATTGCAAAAAAACCTGAGATCACACGACCTCTTCCACCTAAATCAGATCTCTGGTGCAACAAAACGCTATTCAGCAAATAAAAGTAACAAAAGAGCAAAGCAAAAGTGCAGACACAAATGGAGCACAATTGCAGCGCCAGACCCCCAAAAAGGGACAGGCTGCAGTCCACTGCAGGCAGCAAACCAGCAGAGAAAAAAAAACAGCAAACACTTATCTGAAGGAGAGCAGGAAACTAGCAGTGCTTCAAGCAAGACCAGAAGAACAATTGATAACCGGCAAGGCTGCTGGGAAATCAGGCCACTTATATCCTACCATTCAGCTCCAGCTGAAGGCCATTCATTAATCTGTTCATTACCCTCAGCAACCACCAGAGGGAGCCCCAGCTCAGAAGCCGCCTCCAGCATATTCACAACAGGGGGTAATGTTAGGGTTCGAGTTCCTGCTGCTGCACAAGGGGAGTCTCGAACCAGTCCCGTTGCGGTCCCCCATCCATCTCCGGCCACAGTGGAGCCTGCTCAGCAAAGACTTCGGTCCCAGCGTCTCGCCCGGTCTAATACTGTGCAGAGACTTGCTGCTGCCTCTTCAGGTTCTGCTATTGTAGCCACTACTGGTCAGCGGCGAGCAGATGTCTTTAGGTCTAAGTCCTTTGTTGCTTCATCTGAGCATGCCCAGGGCAAGATCTCCCATTGGAGATCATGGGTCACATGCTCAGATACAGCTGCCACTCCTATTGGTCCTTCAGGAAGGTCCTCCGGTTGTTGATGTTCTGAAGCAGCTTCCCATTGGTCCTTCCTGGAAGGTCTTTTTCTCGTGGCTGCTATAAAAGGCTGTCCTTACCGCACGGCCGTGTGCTAGGATCAATTGCATTATGTGCTTTGCGCCAGTGTGATCATGCACGCATGTGGTTAGGGCTAGGCTGAAATAAGCCCCTAGAATACCGGCACGTCCGGTGAGGAGATTTGAGTGCACGTGGTTAGGGCTTGGCTGAAATAAACCCCTAGAATACTGGCTTCTCCGGTGAGGAGATTTGAGTGCACGTGGTTAGGGCTTGGCTGAAATAAGCCCCTAGAATACTGGCACCTCCGGTGAGGAGATTTGAGTGCACGTGGTTAGGGCTTGGCTGAAATAAGCCCCTAGAATACCGGCTTCTCCGGTGAGGAGATTGCTTGATTGCGCTGCTGTCTGCATGATCACGGACTGCTATCCGCACAGCATTATCTGTGTATCCCTGTGGTGTTAACAGGACACAGTACCTATCTCTCCGTCTTTACCTCAGCGACTCTGTGGTGTAACAGAGTTCGCTTATATCGTTATATAGTGCTGCGGCATTCCCACTAGCGGCTCTGTGGATTAACAGAGTTCGCACTATCTGCCACAGCTCGCTACGGCGTTTATTTTAGCGACTCTGCGGGATAACAGAGTTCGCTACTTATGCCATGTTACTAGCAGCAGGCTCTGCCTTCACAGTGGACCCAGGGCTGCGAATACACCTCTCTACATTATTTATTAGGTGCGTTCCGCAGACCCTAACAAAGGGTATTTGGTAAACATAATTTTGATCAAAAGAATGTACAAGCCATCCTGCCACGTCAAGGCAACCCTTTGTGGGACAGTCCTAACTCTTGTATTAAAAACCTTTCCGCTTGTCAAGTGACAAATGTGAACAAGGACAGAGAGACTGAACCCACCAGTAAAAGCATAGGCCAGACAGGATGGATTTCTCAGCTCAGAGGCAGGGCGTTCACACCCTTATATGCACAAGATGCACTAAGAACTAAATGAAAAACTAGGTCTGAGCTGAAAAAGTAAGTTGATGTGTATGCAAAATGTAAATGCATATTAACACATGACCATTACACAGAGAAAACAAGAAACAAATATCCTAAAAAAATAAAATAAAAAATATATTGCAAAAAATGCATGAAGGTAGTAATAATAATAAGGGTATTTGGTAAACATAATTTTGATCAAAAGAATGTACAAGCTATCCCGCCACGTCAAGGCAACCCTTTATGGGATAGTCCTAACACTAGTATTAAAAACCTTTCTGCTTCTCAAGTGACAAATGTGAACAAGGACAGAGAGACTGAACCCACCAGTTAAAGCATAGGCCAGACAGGATGGATTTGTCAGCTCAGAAGCAGGGTGGTCACACCCTTATATGTACAAGATGCACTAAGAACTAAATGAAAAACTAGGTCTGAGCTGAAAAAGTAAGTTGATGTGTATGCAAAATGTAATGAACATTCTGCCCGCGATTAAAGGTCAGTCAGTTCAATGTCGACGGGGCCGACGGGCCGGTTCTTTCACTGAGCGCCCCTGCTTCTAGGGGGGGGGCAGCTGCCCCCCCTGCCCCACGGTGGGTACACCCATGGGAGGGGGGATAATTCTGTTTGTTGGGGGATTATTCAGTGTGGAGGGGGTATTTATTATTTGTGTAGAAGGGGGATTATTCAGTGTGAGGGGGATTTATTATTTGTGTGGAGAGGGGGACTCAGTGTGGAGGGGGGATTTATTATTTGTGTGGAGTGGGGATTCAGTGTGGAGGGGGATTTATTATTTGTGTGTTGGGGGGATTATTCAGTGTGAGGGGGATTTATTATTTGTGTGGAGGGTGGATTATTCAGTGTGGGTGGAATTCCTTCTTTGTGGAGGGGATCTATTCTGTGTGGGGGGATTCAGTGTGGAGGGGGTATTTATTATTTGTGTGGAGGGGGATTATTCTGTGTGTTGGGGGATTATTCAGTGTGAGGGGTATTTATTATTTGTGTGTTGGGGATTATTCAGTGTGAGGGGGATTTATTATTTGTGTGGAGGTGGGATTATTCTGTGTGTTGGGGATTATTCAGTGTGGAGGGGGTATTTATTATTTGTGTGGAGGGGGATTAATCAGTGTGAGGGGGATTTATTATTTGAGTGGAGGGGGGGATTATTCAGTGTGGAGGGGGTATTTATTATTTGTGTGGAGGGGGGATTATTCTGTGTGTTGGGGGATTCAGTGTGAGGGGGATTTATTATTAGTGTGAAGGGGGGATTATTCAGTGTGAAGGGGGATTAGGGTTAGGTGGGTGTGTGTGGAGGGGGGCACAAAACTGAATTCTTGCCAGAAAACCTAGCCCGTTAGCAGAGGAGAGCGGTGTTAGCGCCGCCACCGGGCCCCCCCGCTTGCTCAGAGCCCCGGAAGCCGGCACAATACTTACCTCTCCCCATGCCTCCACAGCTCCGGTGTCTTCCGCAGCTCTCCACTGTGACGTCTCAGATCAGAGGGCGCGATGACGTCTTTCCACAGCGCCCTTTCCTGAGCCGTAACAGTGCAGAGCGCAGCACAGTGCAGAGGAGAGCTCCATATTTTGTATGTGGGGACCAGTATCCTGTATGGAGCAATTTATGTGGTCCAGTATTCTGTATAGAGCATTATTTGGGGTTCAATATTCTTTATGGAGCATTATATTTGGCCAATAATATTGTATGGAGGACTGTACTGTCTGGTCTGTACTGTGCGCTGTGAGGATTCAGCGGTTTCTGAGCTATTGTAGAATTTACAATAGATATCACTCGTGTAATGTAAGAAGTGAAATCTTTGGTCTTGTACTATACCCATATTTCTCTGCAGTATTGGAGCATCATGAATCGTGGTCTGTGTTAAAGGGGCCCACTGAGGCTCTTTTGCCCGGGGGCCCATAAAAACCTGGAGCCGGCCCTGACTGGTCCCCTCCATAAACCTCTGCCTTAATCTCCTGATACCTGCCCACACATAATCTCCAGTACATATGTAGGGGGGACGAAGAAGCAGCAGGTACCTGCCTGCCAGGTCCGGAACTTGAGAGGCTGCATCCACTGTTCCCGGGGAAAAGCTTTAAGGAGGTCGACCTTCCTCTGCAGCTGGGGGGAAGCGTTAGGGAGCCGGAAGCACCTTTTTACCCGGGGAGGCGGGAACTCTCGGAGGTAAAGCGTGCGCAGCCACAGCGATATAAAAGAGCAGAGCACGCACAGCAGGGGAGTATGGCGCCAATCCAGGGCAGCACGCATGACAGCAGTGATTGGCGCGTCAGGCTTTCGCATCCCCCTCCAGAGAGTATCGGCTCTGTGGCTGGGCCTCACCATCCACAGAGGGACTGCTGCCAGGAGAGAGGCCGGGAGTGTGGTGACAGCCCCAAAAGTGAGGGGCTGCAGTGCTTAGAAAAGCCGTGTGAGCAGCAGCAGCCAAGGGGAGAAGTGCTCTGCCCTGAGAGCACCAGCAGAGTGCAAGCCAGTGCCCATTGTCTCCCGCTGTCGATAGCGGGTTCCAGAGAGAAAGAGACGTGCATGGTAAGTCCAGTGACTGCCAGAAAGCAAGGCGCAGAATCCTCCGTGTCCGTGAGTACAACATACGTGCCCCATAAGAATGACCGGGGACAGGACAGACACTTGCACCCTTGTTGTGCCAGTAAATATTTGCTGAGCCATGTTGGGCTCGTACAGATCGGTGTCCCGTACCCTTGTCAGACACTACAGCAGGGACCACTGAGGTCTTCGGTCTCAGAGCATCCGTACAGCGTAGTCCTGCGCCCTAGCAACTCCACCGCTGACAGAGACTGTGAGGAGAGTCGTGCAGGGGCCACGTCAGGCTCAGACAGTGCTGCGGCCCTCGGTCCTCTGGCCACATCAATATATGGACTAGGGCTCAGCAGAAGGTACCGGAGACCGACCGCTGCCGCCAGAAGACAGGGCATTGAAGCCGTTATTCTTCACCTCACCATATCCTTTGCCATTTATACTGTTTACCTCTTGTTTAACCCTCTACCTCCCTGCGTGGAGTATTCCCCTGTAAATAAACCTGTTCACCCTTGCTCTGCCTCCCGTCCGTCACTTCATCCCGCGTTCCCGCTTGGACCACTTGGTGTAGTCGGCAGGATGCAGTCTCTGGACGCAAAGGTGGCAGAAAAAGTGTTTGGGGGTGCTCCAAGGGCCAGTATACCGCTGAGGACCATATTGCATAACCTCCCTAAGTTTACAGATAGCAACGTTCTGTTATGGAGCTTGACTGAGCAGGTCAGGGGGATGATGAGGATGTACCCCATGACCCCTGCATTAGAAGCTGAGGTAGCCATGATGGCTTTAGATGGAGAAGCTAGAGATTCCGTCATGTTACGACCCCCCAGGGACTGAGACACCTTTCATAAGGTGCTCCAAATCCTAGAAGAGACTCATGGGGACCCCAAGGACGTAGGGGAGTTAAGGTCGCGCTTGTTTAGCCGTATGCAAAGGGAGGGGGAGACAGTGACACAGTACATGAATGCCCTCCAGGAGATTCATACTGCTATCTTTAGAAAAGACGGCATAGGTCCGACTGACGTAATGCTGTGCAACCAGTTAGTGACCGGCCCAGGGGTGGGATTCAAATTTTTAACAACAGGTTCTGTGTTTGTGCGTCGGAAAACCACACCCATTTTAAGTCACACCCATTTTAAGCCATGCCCATTTTTAAAGCCACACCCATTCACACACACACCTTTTCCTCAAACATATAAGTAGGGGCGCAGTCAGTTGAAAAACAATAAATTGGAATGAGATCAGAACAGTGCACATTCTGGCCAGCGGCTCTCCTGACCCGAGTGTGACAGCTGCAGATATTTCTCTATATATATTTCTATGCAGCTGTCTCACTTGACTGACCGGCTGGCCAGGCTGTGCACTACATTCTGATTAAGAAGTCTCTTTCTAGTCTCATACTGAACTGAAGATTAAACTATAGTATTATGTAGCTGGGACTTACAGTTCTACCTTCTATCCAGAAATACAATATACAATAATTAGTGATGAGTGAACGTACTCGGATAAGGTGTTATCTGAGCATGCTCGGGTTCTAACCGAATGTCTTCTGCATGCTCGAAAAATATGTTCCAGTCCCCGCGGCTGCATGTCTCATGGCTGTTCGACACCCGCAACACATGCAGGGGGATTGCCTAACAAACAAGCACATTTGCTCATCAAGAATAATAATAATGTATTTATTTCTCTAAGGATAGGGATAGGGTCACACGACCGTATTTTGTCTCATCCGAGAAAATCGTTCCGATTAAGCTAATCACACTCTGATCGGAGTTTGATCAGAGTGTGCTCACAGCGTGCTCCGATTTTCGCGGATGTGGAGAAGGTGGAAATAAAAAGTTCCCCATCTTCTTCATTCTGTAAAGCTGTGAAAATCAGACTGCACTCAGATGTCATCCGAGTGCAGTCTGAATTTTTTTTTTTTCACGGACTCACTGATTTGCCTGGCTGAGTGCGATCCCATAATCGGATGCAACTCGTGCGTGCTGCCATTTTTTCTTCTGACCAAAAATACGATTGTTTGGATCAGCCTAAAGTCGATACTACATAATATCTGAATAATAAACGTGTGTCTAATATCTAGACAAATGGGGAGATGCTGGGACTTATACTAGTGATTGTAATAATAGAACATATTTATTGTATTACCTGCAGTAATCTCTATAGATCAGATGCCAATATGCAATGCTGGGACTTACAGTTCCCCCACCACCACTGCATGTACAGTAACTAAGGTACGATATAGGTATTACTGTCATCTTTATAAAGTAGACCGTATAAAAAGCCGCAGGATGTAAATGTGACTCTATACACCTGGGTACATACAAGTGGATTGCAAGCTTCTCGGTAATAATGTCTAAGAAGGCACCAGGATCTGGGAGCTGGTGGTCTGTCTCCAGCTGGGTGTCTTTCTACAGCTGTGCCCTACAGACAGCTCTGAGCATAGACCTCAAGCTCTCCAGAGAAGAAGACAACGCAGGGGGCTAGAAGAACTGCTCTTCCATGGAGACCTTACTACTCTGACCGGCGTCTATCTATCATAGACAGACGCCGGTCAGACCACCTCAGTCCACACAGACACACTCCTCCAGCTCCACTCCAGGGCCCAGGCAGCGCCACAGCTCAGCTCACACAGTACCTCTCTCCTCTCCGGCTCCACCTCGTGACCAAAGAAGATGGCCGCGGCGCTACCCAATCGCCGCACTGCAGAGATCAGTCCGCGGGGGCCAGGGCTGGCGGTGTGTTGTGGCGCTGCAAGCTGGCTGCAAAATAGTATCGGACATGGGCGTACCCAGGATCAAAACTAGGGGGGGGCAAGCCAATGTCGCATCTTATACACGTTACATCATATACACTGTACATTATCCTGCATATTAGGTATGGAGCATTAGAACTGTTGTATATTGTATAATACAGCAGTGTATGCGACACTACGCTGTATATACCATATATTATACATGGCAGTCGCGCTCATGTCAGGAGCGGTACCAGCAAGTCCGAGGATTGCAGTGCATCCTCGCATGAGTTATACGACCGTCTGTCTATGCCCTTGTTATAATAATAATGAAATAATAATCTATTATTAAAGTATTAAGGAGCTCACAAGTAAAAAAAAGCCCGCAAACTCCCCTGTCCCCCACCCACACCCCAACAGCCCATCGTCTCACATGCACCCCTTAGTGTTCTGTCCCACTGACCCCACAATACCCCCATCCTCTCAGATGCACCCCTCAGTGCTCTGTTGCCCCTCCCCACTTCAGTCCCCACAATACCCCATCCTATCACAGTAAACCCCCAGTGCCCTAGCCCCACAATACCCCCATCCTCTTACATTCAACCCCAGTGACCTGACTACCCTCCCTCACAATACCCCATCCTCTCACATCAACCCGTGCACCAGCCCCCATAATATCCCCATCCTCTCCCATTAACCCCCAGTGCCCTAGCCCCCACAATACCCCATACTCTTACATTCACCCCATTGCCCTGTACCCCTCCCCCACAATACCCCATCCTCTCACAGTAAACCCCCAGTGCCCTAGCCCCACAATACCCCCATCCTCTTACATTCAACCCCAGTGACCTGTCCACCCTCCCTCACAATACCCCATCCTCTCACATCAACCCTGTGCACCAGCCCCCACAATATCCCCATCCTCTCCCATTAACCCCCAGTGCCCTAGCCCCCACAATACCCCATACTCTTACATTCACCCCAGTGCCCTGTACCCCTCCCCCACAATACCCCATCCTCTCACAGTAAACCCCCAGTGCCCTAGCCCCACAATACCCCCATCCTCTTACATTCAACCCCAGTGACCTGTCCACCCTCCCTCACAATACCCCATCCTCTCACATCAACCCCTGTGCACCAGCCCCCACAATATCCCCATCCTCTCCCATTAACCCCCCAGTGCCCTAGCCCCCACAATACCCCATACTCTTACATTCACCCCCGTGCCCTGTACCCCTCCCCCAAAATACCCCATCCTCTCACAGTAAACCCCCAGTGCCCTAGCCCCACAATACCCCCATCCTCTTACATTCAACCCCAGTGACCTGTCCACCCTCCCTCACAATACCCCATCCTCTCACATCAACCCTTGTGCACCAGCCCCACAATATCCCCATCCTCTCCCATTAACACCCCCAGTGCCCTAGCCCCCACAATATCCCCATCCTCTCCCATTAACCCCCCCAGTGCCCTAGCCCCCAAATACCCCATACTCTTACATTCACCCCAGTGCCCTGTACCCCTCCCCCACAATACCCCATCCTCTCACAGTAAACCCCCAGTGCCCTAGCCCCACAATACCCCCATCCTCTTACATTCAACACCAGTGACCAGTCCACCCTCCCTCACAATACCCCATCCTCTCACATCAACCCTGTGCACCAGCCCCCACAATATCCCCATCCTCTCCCATTAACCCCCCCAGTGCCCTAGCCCCCACAATATCCCCATCCTCTCCCATTAACCCCCCAGTGCCCTAGCCCCCACAATACCCATACTCTTACATTCACCCCAGTGCCCTGTACCCCTCCCCCACTGTACCCCATCCTCTCACATTAACCCCTCCAGTGCCCTAGCCCCCACAATACCCCATACTCTTACATTCACCCCAGTGCCCTGTGCCCCTCCCCCACAATACCCCATCCTCTCACATTAACCCCCCCAGTGCCCTAGCCCCCACAATACCCCCATCCTCTTACATTCACCCCAGTGCCCTGTACCCCTCCCCCACTGTACCCCCATCCTCTCACATTCCCCCACAGTGACCATGACATGCCTAAGCTTAATAAATTTAATAAATTCCATCCCCTCTTACCATGAAGCTTGCAGGCAGTGACTGAGGCAGGAGCAGGAAGTGTCCAGTGTCTGCACACAGAGGGCACTAGGACCCAGTGTGGCTGAGACATTCAGAGCCTGCAGGGCAGAAAGTGAAACTACAGCTGCTGCCGCCAGGAGGGAAGGAAGGAAGAAGCTCCTCTGGTGCGACAGCAGCTCTGTGCACTGCGCACACTTACGCCCATGGTACCGGATCCCCGCTCTGATTCTCCCCGGTTCTGGGAACCGGCTGCTTTTTGAACAACCGGTTCCATCGAACCGGGGAGAACCGGCTGAATCCCACTCCTGGACCGGCCTTAGAGAAACGCTGCTTAGACAAGCTTTGCCTGATTGCCTGCAAGCTAATCCGCGCATGACTTTTGCAGAAATTGGGGCAGAAGCGCGCAAAAGGGAGCAGGAGCAGGGGGCTGCAGCTTCGACGGGGATGGTCCAGTGCTGCGAGGTATCCACCCCGAATGAGGAAGAGCTGAAGTGATCCCGCGACTTACGGTAAGGATTAAGAAGAATTTGGGAAGAAGTCGAAAGCCTGAAGGAAGACCTTGCTGCTGTCTTGGAGTCCAGCGTCCTACCCTGAGGTAACTCACAGCAAAAAGTGAAAGAAGATGAGAGATGCGGAGCATGAAATAAGCTCCAAAATTTAACCCCGTATCGTGGGATGGAGTGCGAATGCAGAGGGAGTATGTTTCCCGGAGAGGACGGCGATCCCGACCAAAGCGCCCAACAAACAGGTGCAGAAGTGGTTGTTGGACGTGTGGAAGAATGGGACACCTTTCCAGAAGTTGCCCTCCCCGCGACAGACAACGGAGAAGCTATGCTCATCACTCCGAAGGTCCTGCTAATTGGAGAGTACAGTCATGGCCAAAAGTTTTGAGAATGACACAAATATTATATTTTCACATGATCTGCTGCCCTCTGGTTTTTATGTGTGTTTGACAGATGTTTTTATCACAGACAGAAATATAATAATTGCAAACATATGAGTAACAAAAGCTTATATTGACAGTTAGAATGAGTTAATGCAGCAAGTCAATATTTGCAGTGTTGACCCTTCTTCTTCAGGACCTCTGCAATTCTCCCTGGCATGCTCTCAATCAACTTCTGGACCAAATCCTGACTGATAGCAGTCCATTCTTGCACAATCACTGCTTTCATTTTGTCAGAATTTTTAGGTTTTTGTTTGTCCACCCGTCTCTTGATGATTGACCACAAGTTCTCAATGGGATTAAGATCTGGGGAGTTTCCAGGCCATGGACCCAAAATCTCTATGTTTTGTTCCCTGAACCATTTAGTTATCACCTTTGCTTTATGGCAAGGTGCTCCATCATGCTGGAAAAGGCATTGTTGATCACCAAACTGCTCTTGGAGGGTTGGGAGAAGTTGCTCTTGGAGGACATTCTGGTACCATTCTTTATTCATGGCTGTGTTTTTAGGCAAGACTGTGAGAGAGCCGATTCCCTTGGCTGAGAAGCAACCCCACACATGAATGGTTTCAGTATGCTTAACAGTTGGCATAAGACAAGACTGGTGGTAGCGCTCACCTTGTCTTCTCCGAATGAGGCGTTTTTCTGATGTGCCAAACAATCGAAAAGGGGATTTATCAGAGAAAATAACTTTACCCCAATCCTCATCAGTCCCGTGCCTGTACCTTTTGCAGAATATCAGTCTGTCCATGATTTTTTTCTGGAGAGAAGTGGCTTCTTTGCTGCCCTCCTTGAGACCAGGCCTTGCTCCAAGAGTCTCCGCCTCACAGTGCGTGCAGATGCACTCACACCTGCCTGCTGCCATTCCTGAGCAAGCTCTGCACTGCTGGTAGCCTGATCCCACGGCTGAAACACTTTTAAGAGACGGTCCTGGCGCTTGCTGGTCTTTCTTGGGCGCCCTGGAGCCTTTTTGGCAACAATGGAACCTCTCTCCTTGAAGTTCTTAATGATGCGATAGATTGTTGACTAAGGTGCAATCTTTCTAGCTGCGATACTCTTCCCTGTTAGGCCATTTTTGTGCATTGCAATGATGACTGCACGTGCTTCTTTAGAGATAACCATGGTTAACAGAAGAGAAACAATGATGCCAAGCACCAGCCTCCTTTTAAAGTGTCCAGTGGTGTCATTCTTACTTAATCATGACAGATTGATCTCCAGCCATGTCCTCATCAACACCCACACCTGTGTTAATGGAGCAATCACTGTAAAGAGGTTAGCTGGTCCTTTTAAGGCAGGGCTGCAATGATGTTGAAATTGTTTTTGGGGGATAAATTTCATTTTCTAGCCAAATATTGACTTTGCAAGTAATTGCTGTTAAAGCTTATCACTCTTTATAACATTCTGGAGTATATGCAAATTGCCATTAGAAAAAGTGAAGCAGTAGACTTTGTAAAAATTAATATTTGTGTCATTCTCAAAACTTTTGGCCATGACTGTACACCGCCCCTGGGAGAAATGATACGGCCAGCTTGCTTTTCTGAAATTGCCTGCGCCCCCGATGACCAATGTGCGAAAATTTTGCACGGGCCAAGCTAGTCTCTATTATATAACCTGTCCTCTCCATCCATCTCTGCTCTAATGTCCTGATACCGCCCCACACAAAATCTCCAGTATATAACCTGTCCACCATAGACATCTCTATACTAATCTCCTGTTGCCTCCTCACACAATCTCCATTGTATAACCTGTCCACTCATACATCTCTGCCCTAATCTTCTGATACCTCCTCACACATAATCTCTAGTATATAATCTGTCCTCTCCATAAAGTTCTGCCCTAAACTCTTGATACCTCTCCACACATAAACTACAGTATATAACCTGTCCTCTCCATAAATTTATGCACTAATCTCCTAATACCTCGCCACACATAATGTCCTGTATATAACCTTTCTTCTCTATACATATTTGCCCTAATCTCCTGATATCTGTCCACACACAATTTCCAGTATGCAACATGTCCTCTCAATGTATCCCTGCCCTAATCTCCTGATGGCTTCCAACATATAAACTCCAGTATATAACCCGTCCTCTTCATACATCTCTATACATCTCCATGCATCCCTAATTTCCTGATACCTCCCCACACCTAATCTTCAGTATATATCCTGTTCTCTAGATAAATCTCGGCTCTAGTCTCCTGATACCTCCCCACACATAATCTCTAGTTGATATCCTGTCCTCTCCATACATGTCTGCCCTAATCTCCTGAAACCTCCTCACACATAATCTCCAGTAAATAACCTACCCTTTCCATACATCTCTGCCGTAGTCTCCTGATACTTCCTCACACATAATCTCCAGTGAATAACCTGTCCTCTCCATACATCTCTGCCCTAATCACCTGCTACCTCCCCACACATAATCTCCAGTATATAATCCGTCATCACCATATTTCTCTCCCCTCATCTCCTGATACCTCTGGATCGTCCGGCAGGGCAGTGGGATACTCGGTACCGGGCCGGTGTATTGAACAGATGTGTCACAGTGGCAGTGACCCGGTCAATAGCCCTGGGCGTCCAATAAAAGGGGAAAAATATTTAGACTTGAGAGTCCTCAGTAAATAAAAGGGGAATATTTACAGGGGATAATAGAGTTTGTAGTAAGGTATTTGTGACGCACTTGTGGTATCTGGTCAGAGATGACCAGCGCTGCAGTGCAGATCCTCTGAGACTGATGGTGTGATGCAACAGAGTTGGAATAGCTTCCCACAAGTGAAGCTGGTGGTCTCAGGGCAGGTAGATGTTGTACTATTAGAGTAATGGTACTGAGAGATGTAGCTGAGTGTAGCAGGTGACACAGGAAGAAACTGAGAAACAATCAGCGAGTTGCAGTCTCCAAAGCTTTACTTACAGTTTTGCAGACAAAGTATCCAAGGCATTGAGTACGGATAGTGCTGGAGTAGGTCAGCCTGAAAGCAATTTGGAATCCCCTTATTTCAGGTGGGATGTGAGGTCTCCTTTCTAGCGCTGTTCTATGAGGCACTGTCTCTTGTCTAAGTAGAACTTCACTCTCATAACAGGCAGCTGTAACCTGCTTCAGGAATCACTCTCTTATGGAGTATCCGGCTCACATGTGCTGCTGCTTTGAAGAAGAGTCTTAATTGGGACCGAGGACCTGCCGTCCTCTGCCCTCCAGATTCTGCTACTGGGACTTTACTTCACCCTCTCAGCCTCGGATTCCGAGTGTCTGGTTTCTGGCGCTCAGACCTGGGGGTGAGCTTTCTATAGCCCCTCTTTTGCCCCTGCTTGTCTCTACACGTCTTTCCTCTCTCGTCCCTCCAGCTACACGCCTTACTCCTCCCCAAGCCACAATATTCCAGAGAAGCTCTCCTGAAAATCAGGTGTTAGAGCTCCTCCTGGTCTGGAGTAAGAAAAGGTGTTGCATGCTGTGTTACCTGTGTTGCTGTGTTTGGCAACCAAACTCCTGGGGTGCCACATTCCCCTCTAGTACAATTCAGTACTCCTGGACTGAGGAAACATAAAGAGAACATATTATAACTATTTACAAGATTTGTAACATCAAATATATACATTTTTGGTGAAGTCTTGAATGGGGTGTCCGTTTTCACCCTACAAAGTACGTGAGGGAACCGTCTCAAACCTCAACGTAGGCCTTTGGCGGGCTGCAAGGCACGGCTGGTCTCCCTTTTGGATCACCTCTTCTGCCACGCCAGACGGTTTTTGTTCTGAAGTCATTAATATTAACTATTTACTTGCATTGTCCTGGTCACTACGAGTCCAGTGACCCAATAGTCCATTTAAAGAATGAAATCAGAATGGTTAAAAGTTGCAATTATAAACATTAACTTATTTACAATACTAGCACAGTAGCATGTTAGTCCATATACCTGGCTGTAATCTGTCCTCTAGTACTTTGGACTGATTTACGCAGTACAGGTGTCTCTAGTGATCTAACCTGGTCTAGTATGTGTGTTGGTAAACTGGGCAGTAACCTTCTGCGATTTCCTAGACTCACTGTGGGTGTGACAGATTCACCGCTAGCAGGGGGTAGATTTTCACATTCCACTGCAGGTGTGGCTTCTGGCACTTGAACTGGCAGTTCTTCAGGCTGATCCTGAGTCACTTCTCTTTCAGGCACTGCCGCTTGCGGAAAGTCAAGACGGGCACTACTATGGCCTGTTTCACTCTTGTCCAATTCGCAGGAAACTCACCAAGCACAGTGCGGACCTTTTCTTCCACTTTTTCTACTGACTAAGGAATGTCCTTATCTCCAATCTTTTCTTTTAGCTGGTCAGAGCACGGTTTCAGGTGATCCCTGGACACTGCTGTGGAGTTTTCTCCAACCTTGCTGATAAGGCACACCTTTGTATTGTCGAAGTTCGAGGGCATAATGGTATATGGCTCCGCTTCCCATTGGTCGTCAAGCTTGTGAAGTCGCCTTTTCCTTTTTAGCATCTGTTCTCCAGGTGCCGAGGGAACTGCAGGTGCATGCTGGTTGTAATTTCTTTCTTGTTTTTGTCTTGCCTGAGACAAACTCTTCTCTACACATTCTTGCACCTTGCGGTACTCTTGTTGCCGCTCAGTATCCCAGTCTGCATCTGGTCATGTTACCTCAGGTGTCAGGACTCCTATGTCCAAGTCAATGGGCAATTTGCCAGGTCTTCCTCTCATCAAGTAGGCCGATGTACAGTTGGTGGAATTCACCGGAATGTGGTTGTAGAGATCGACCAGATCTGGCAACTTTTCTGGCCACAAGTTTCTCCCTTCCAGGGGCAAGGTCTTTAAGAGGTCAATTACCACTTGATTCATCTTCTCACACATGCCATTTGTCTGTGGATGGTACGGCGTTGTTCTGATTTTCTTGCAGCCGTACATGTTACAGAACTCCTGGAACACTTCTGCTTCAAAGGCTGGGCCTTGATCGGTAAGTACTCGCTCAGGGTAACCATGTGGTCGACAAAAGTGCTGTTGAAATGCTTTGGCTGCTGTCTTTGCTGTTTGGTCCTTGACAGGCACGACTACCAGTAACCTTGAGTAGTGGTCAACAATGGTAAGAGCGTAGACATAGCCTGACCGGCTTGGAGTTAGCTTCACATGGTCCAAGGCTACCAGTTCAAGTGGCTGTTTGGTGATTATTGGCTGCAACGGGGCTCGCTGGCTATTACAATCCTTTCTTCGCAAGTTGCATGGTCCACACTCTCGGCACCAATCTTCAATGGTCTCCCTCATATCAACCCAATAGAATCTCTCGCGAAGTAGGACTTCCAACTTCTTCCATCCGAAGTGTCCTGCTCCATTGTGGTACGCTTCCAGGACCATTGATGCATCTCACCTCGGGACTACCACCTGCCAGACCAGTTCATGAGTTCGGGCATTGACACTTCTCTGACACAGCTTTCCCTCATAGATGAACAGTCTGCCCTTTTCCTTCCACAACTTTTGGGTGTCTTGTGGAGCATCCGAACCAGGACGCGAGTCAGCTTGTACCAGTAGCTCCTTTACCAGGTGGACTGCTGGGTCGCTATCTTGTGTATCTGCCCACTCATGGAGAGGCAATGGGTTTAATGTGGCCTCTCTTGTGATGTAGTGCTTGTTTTTCACCCCTTGAGCACGTTGGGTCACAATTGGACGGTGGAAGGCTGGTAACTCGATTTCTTCGAGGGTGTCCAGATCTTCTCCCCATCTGGTAAGTTGGGCATTCTGGACAGCGCATCAGCATTGGCATTTTTATGCCCCGCTCGGTACTTGATGGTGAACTCGTAGTTGGACAGCCGGGCCATCCATCGCTGCTCCATCACACCTAGCTTTGTGGTTTCCAAGTGAGTCAGCGGATTGTTGTCCGTGAAGATGGTGAACTTTGCCGCAGCTAGGTAGTGTTTGAACCGCGCGGTCACAGCCCAGACGATGGCGAGGAACTCTAGCTTGAAGGAGCTGTAGTTGTCAGGGTTCCTTTCAGTGGGACGAAGTTTCCTGCTGGCATAGGAGATCACTCTTTCTTTGCCTTTCTATACCTGCGACAGCACTGCTCCCAGTCCAACGTTGCTGGCATCAGTATAGAGGATGAATGGTTGGTTATAGTCTGGGTAGGCCAGAACTTCATCCCCTGTAAGAGCCATCTTCAACCGAGTGAAGGATCTTTCCAGTTCGTCATTCCAATCAAACGTAGAACTCTTCTTCCTGGCCTTCTTGGGCTGGCCCGCAAGGAGATTTTGCAGAGGTGCGGCTATTTCAGTGAAGCTCTTGATGAACCTTCGGTAGAAGCCTACCAACCCGAGGAACTGACGAATTTCATGGATGTTGCTGGGCCTCTGCCAGTCCTTGATAACAGTGACTTTGTCAGGGTCTGGTGCCATGCCTTCTGCGCTCACTATGTGGCCTAGGTACTGCACCTTGGGCTTCAGGAGGTGGCAATTGGACGACTTCACCTTTAGGCCAAATTTGGACAGGGCTTCAAACAACTTAGCCAGGTGCTCCAAATGTTCCTCATAGGTCTTGGAGAAGACAATGACGTCATCCAGGTACAATAGAACTGTCTTGAAGTTCATGTATCAATGTCAGCACTCCATCAATCTCTGGAATGTTCCTGGTGCCCTGCAAAGCCCGAACGGCATGTAGTTGAATTCTGAGAGGCCCATTGGTGTTGCAAAGGCGGTGTCAGTATTCCGGGTTTTCTAGGTAACTTTGTCAATGATTTTGCCCTTTGTTAAAATGGAGTTTGCTGTTTTGTGTGCCCTACTTCCTGTTCGTTTGTTTAAAACCCGGCTCAGGTGCTGGCTTCACTGCTGGAGTATTCTGCTTCCGTTTCCCTGCAACCCAGCTGCTTTGTTCCTCACAGATCTTTTGTGTATTTACAAGGAAAGTGCATAACCTTATCTTCAGGTGTTTCTCAGCCACAGCAGTTTCTACCCATGGCTCTGGACATTCTCTGCATACGTAAGTTGCACGTACTGTGTTATCACTAAACTGTTGACTTGGGAATTTAACCCTTGGTTCACTCCATCTGATAAGAACTGTGTTTCTGAACTGTTGCTGTTTAACCCTTCGTGCATTACCTCTGGTGAGAGCTGTTGGAACTGTTACTGGAATCTTACTGACATATGAACTTGTTGTTGGACTTCACTGAATTAAGCCACAACTGAGATTAACTTGTTCCTGGACCTCCCTGTGTTTTCTGCATACCTGGATCTGACTCTTCACACACCAGCAGTGTGTAAATCCAGCAACGTTACCTGTGCATCAGACTTACCTTGTGGTCACATTTGTGTGAGGACTCCGTCGTAAGAACTTTACCACCCTCGCTATAGAGGTTCAAGGACTTATATATCCGGATTCATATAACTGGACTTGTGTTATATATATATATATGGACTCATTGCATGTCACTACGGGTTGTTTGAATATTGTTTTTGGGTGT
Source organism: Oophaga sylvatica (assembly GCA_033576555.1). Taxonomy (NCBI): domain Eukaryota; kingdom Metazoa; phylum Chordata; class Amphibia; order Anura; family Dendrobatidae; genus Oophaga; species Oophaga sylvatica. The sequence goes on from JARQOD010000390.1 coordinate 48,102, forward strand.
TTTGCTGTTTCACAAATACATTATTTGCATTCAAAGAAACCCGTCTCTGATTGTTCATTGCCCCACGCTATCAGAATCCTCGAGTTCCTACAATAGTATTACAGGATACTCCAGCCTAAAAAAGAGGATTCTGCTGGGGCAATGACGGAGACACGGGCAGACAAATTGTTCACCATAGTTAACTCCTTGCAGCAAGAGGTGGCGGCTGCACTCAATCAGATTAGAGACTTGGAGTCTCGGGTTAACCACAATGCACAGGGTTTGGTCAGGCTCTCCAAGATCTACGTGCTAGGTTAGGAGTCCTGGAGGCCTTACCTACTGAGCCTACCTCATCCACCAGTATGCCCAAATTGCCTCCATTCCGTTTTAATGGTGACCGAAGTCAATTCCGTGGGTTTGTTAATCAATGTATATTATTTTTTGATGTACATGCCTCCCACTACCGGTCTGATAGATCTAAGGTTCTATGTATTATTATGTTGTTGACATCACGTGCACTGGCTTGGGCAAATCCTATGGTTGAAAGTCATGATACCCGTCTAAATAATTTGGACAATTTTCTGGCAGCCATGGCGCAAATGTTCGACGATCCCAACCGCCGTGCTACCACTGAATCTGCCTTGCTTTCCTTACGCCAGGGGAAACGGTCAGTCATAGAATATGTACTGAATTTAAAAGGTTAGTGGTGGACACCCAGTGGGAAAACAATGCTTTATTACCAATCTTTAGAAAAGGTTTGTCAAATGCAATCAAGGATGAGCTAGCTCGTTCAGAGTCTCCACAGGAGTTTGAATTGTTTATACAGCACTGTGTACGTATTGATATCCGTTTAACTGAACGCAGACAAGAAAAATGGGCCGCTGTAAATCGCATTACTAATTACTCTCTTCCGTCCAGGGAAACCACAGGCAAAAACCCGTGAGAGGCTGAGGAGGTGCCTATGCAGGTGGACTCACTGCAGAGACGTGAGAATAATGAACGCCGCGAACACCGTCTCCGTGAGCGCTTATGTTTCTATTGTGGTCAATCGGACCATTTCCTCATCAATTGTCCTAAATGTCCTAGGCGACCCAACAAGGTGTTGGCGGTAGTAGGGGATTATGATAACACAGACGCTGAGTCTGAAGTTTCGGAAACCAGTCTACATCTAGATGCGGTTTTTCCCCCAATACTGATGCCGACTTCCCCTAAAGATCAAGGGGAGAAATATTCACATTGTTCTCTTCCTATACAGATTCAGTGGGAGGAACAGTGGATATCAAGTTCTGCCATGATAGACTCTGGAGCAGGTGGGAATTTCATGGATTCTTCTTTTGCAAAGGAACATGGTATAAAGACACAACTAAGAGCTTCACCAATCACTATGGAAACGGTGGATGGTTCCCCATTAGTTTCTGGACCAGTAGATCGGGAGACTGCCTCTGGAGTGTAAGATGGAACCAGACCATCAAGAAACACTTTCATTCATGTTAATATCTTCTCCTCATTTTCCTGTAATTTTAGGAATTCCCTGGTTACGGTCACAAAATCCAATCATCAATTGGGAAACCAAGGAGATAACCTTTCTCCCGAAGTGCAGTTCTACCATCAGTCCAACTGTAGCGGCTCCAGTTACCCAGAACTTGGAGAGGTGATACAGGTACCTACTCTCCCTCTGATTTATCAGGAATTCTCAGTAGAGTTGAGCGATACTTTCCGATATCCTAAAGTATCGGAATCGGAATGGTATCGCCGATATCACTAAAATATCGGCGATACCCGATATCGATACCGGAAGTCCCATGTAAGTCTATGGGAACAAAATATCGAAATTAAAAAAAACCCATTCTTGCCTTGTTGGTTAATTGTACATGAAGGAAAACAAGAAAGAGTAATGTAGAATGTATTGGGGAGGTTGAGGAGACATTAAAGGCATAGATGTTTGACCCAATCCAATGGAATAGCATTATTATATTTTTTTTAGGAAATACGTTCGGATTGACGAACAAATTGACAATGTTGTTAACCTTTTTTGTATTTTGTCAAATATGTCTGTTTCACAACTTCCATGGTCTTCACCTTTTTAACTTTTCACACACTTTCTCCTTCATAATTTTCAGCAGCATCATCTTTCTCATCAAATTATTCTTCATCTTCACCTTATTAATCTTCTAAAACTTCTTGCTATTCATCTTTTTGTTAACATTACTTATATTGTTCTTATTAAACAGTTATTATTCTTCATATTCTACTTCTTCATCTTCTTCCTATTCATCCTTTTCATCATATTCTTATTTGTGACAGACATTCCTGTACTTGTAATCTGTAAAACTCTGAATTTTCATCCTTCCGTTCTTGCTGTCACGAAAGATTTTAATTACAACAGTATTTGTCCGCGTTCAGTTTAGCCTGCAGCAGCATCAGGCATTTTCCAGGGGCACCACGAGGAGGAACGGACTCACCCCCATACACTGCTTAGTCTTCTTCTGCTTAGAATTTAGAGCATATATTTTGCTCTTCATTTTGGTCTTATACTTAATGTTCTTCTGCTTTTTGATCTTCTGCTTATTGTTCTTCTGTCTCTTGTTCTGTATCTTGTAGTTTGTCTTAACCTTCTTTGTCCTGTTGGTGATGGTACAAAAGCAAATGGAAGTAACGAGGACCAGCTGACTGTGCTGGAACCCGGAGGGTCAGCAGAAGGAAAAGAGCCAATGGCACAACCGAGGACCAGCTGACGTTACTGGGACACGGTTACTAAGCAGGAGGTACCTGTGCTCCAAAGCACTACCAAGGACCAGCAGACGTTGCTGGAACTCGGATACCGACATGGAGGCACCTAGGCCAAAGGCACTGCGGAGAACCAGCTGACGGTACTGGAAGCCGGATGAGTAGCAGAAGGTACAAGAGCCAATGAAAGTAACGAGGACCAGCTGACTGTGCTGGAACCCGGAGGGTCAGCAGAAGGAAAAGAGCCAATGGCACAACCGAGGACCAGCTGACGTTACTGGGACACGGTTACTAAGCAGGAGGTACCTGTGCTCCAAAGCACTACCAAGGACCAGCAGACGTTGCTGGAACTCGGATACCGACATGGAGGCACCTAGGCCAAAGGCACTGCGGAGAACCAGCTGACGGTACTGGAACCCGGATGAGTAGCAGAAGGTACAAGAGCCAATGAAAGTAACGAGGACCAGCTGACTGTGCTGGAACCCGGAGGGTCAGCAGAAGGAAAAGAGCCAATGGCACAACCGAGGACCAGCTGACGTTACTGGGACACGGTTACTAAGCAGGAGGTACCTGTGCTCCAAAGCACTACCAAGGACCAGCAGACGTTGCTGGAACTCGGATACCGACATGGAGGCACCTACGCCAAAGGCACTGCGGAGAACCAGCTGACGGTACTGGAACCCGGATGGGTAGCAGAAGGTACCCATGGAAATTAAAGTTGAGGCAGCAGGACTGTTTGCTGTTCACACAGCAGGGGAACAGCTGACATTACTGAACCCCAGTAACACGGGAGCAAGTGTTAACTGTGCTAACAGCACTTCCGAGAAACAACTGGCGGTGTTGTAACCCAGGGATGAGAAGAGAACAGGGTGGAGGCAGCAGGACTTTTTGCCGTTCACACAGCAGGGGAACAGCTGACATTACTGAACCCCAGTAACACAGGAGCAAGTGTAGACTGTGCTAACAGCACTTCCGAGAAACAACTGGCGGTGTTGTAACCCAGGGATGAGAACAGAACATGGTGGAGGCAGCAGGACTATTTGCCGTTCACACAGCAGGGGAACAGCTGACATTACTGAACCCCAGTAACACAGGAGCAAGTGTAGACTGTGCTAACAGCACTTCCGAGAAACAACTGGCGGTGTTGTAACCCAGGGATGAGAAGAGAACAGGGTGGAGGCAGCAGGACTATTTGCCGTTCACACAGCAGGGGAACAGCTGACATTACTGAACCCCAGTAACACGGGAGCAAGTGTTAACTGTGCTAACAGCACTTCCGAGAAACAACTGGCGGTGTTGTAACCCAGGGATGAGAAGAGAACAGGGTGGAGGCAGCAGGACTTTTTGCCGTTCACACAGCAGGGGAACAGCTGACATTACTGAACCCCAGTAACACGGGAGCAAGTGTTAACTGTGCTAACAGCACTTCCGAGAAACAACTGGCGGTGTTGTAACCCAGGGATGAGAAGAGAACAGGGTGGAGGCAGCAGGACTTTTTGCCGTTCACACAGCAGGGGAACAGCTGACATTACTGAACCCCAGTAACACAGGAGCAAGTGTAGACTGTGCTAACAGCACTTCCGAGAAACAACTGGCGGTGTTGTAACCCAGGGATGAGAACAGAACATGGTGGAGGCAGCAGGACTTTTTGCCGTTCACACAGCAGGGGAACAGCTGACATTACTGAACCCCAGTAACACGGGAGCAAGTGTTAACTGTGCTAACAGCACTTCCGAGAGAAACAACTGGCGGTGTTGTAACCCAGGGATGAGAAGAGAACAGGGTGGAGGCAGCAGGACTATTTGCCGTTCACACAGCAGGGGAACAGCTGACATTACTGAACCCCAGTAACACAGGAGCAAGTGTAGACTGTGCTAACAGCACTTCCGAGAAACAACTGGCGTGTTGTAACCCAGGGATGAGAAGAGAACAGGGTGGAGGCAGCAGGACTATTTGCCGTTCACACAGCAGGGGAACAGCTGACATTACTGAACCCCAGTAACACGGAGCAAGTGTTAACTGTGCTAACAGCACTTCCGAGAAACAACTGGCGGTGTTGTAACCCAGGGATGAGAAGAGAACAGGGTGGAGGCAGCAGGACTTTTTGCCGTTCACACAGCAGGGGAACAGCTGACATTACTGAACCCCAGTAACACGGGAGCAAGTGTTAACTGTGCTAACAGCACTTCCGAGAAACAACTGGCGGTGTTGTAACCCAGGGATGAGAAGAGAACAGGGTGGAGGCAGCAGGACTTTTTGCCGTTCACACAGCAGGGGAACAGCTGACATTACTGAACCCCAGTAACACAGGAGCAAGTGTAGACTGTGCTAACAGCACTTCCGAGAAACAACTGGCGGTGTTGTAACCCAGGGATGAGAACAGAACATGGTGGAGGCAGCAGGACTATTTGCCGTTCACACAGCAGGGGAACAGCTGACATTACTGAACCCCAGTAACACAGGAGCAAGTGTAGACTGTGCTAACAGCACTTCCGAGAAACAACTGGCGGTGTTGTAACCCAGGGATGAGAACAGAACATGGTGGAGGCAGCAGGACTATTTGCCGTTCACACAGCAGGGGAACAGCTGACATTACTGAACCCCAGTAACACAGGAGCAAGTGTAGACTGTGCTAACAGCACTTCCGAGAAACAACTGGCGGTGTTGTAACCCAGGGATGAGAAGAGAACAGGGTGGAGGCAGCAGGACTATTTGCCGTTCACACAGCAGGGAACAGCTGACATTACTGAACCCCAGTAACACGGGAGCAAGTGTTAACTGTGCTAACAGCACTTCCGAGAAACAACTGGCGGTGTTGTAACCCAGGATGAGAAGAGAACAGGGTGGAGGCAGCAGGACTTTTTGCCGTTCACACAGCAGGGGAACAGCTGACATTACTGAACCCCAGTAACACGGGAGCAAGTGTTAACTGTGCTAACAGCACTTCCGAGAAACAACTGGCGGTGTTGTAACCCAGGGATGAGAAGAGAACAGGGTGGAGCAGCAGGACTTTTTGCCGTTCACACAGCAGGGGAACAGCTGACATTACTGAACCCCAGTAACACAGGAGCAAGTGTAGACTGTGCTAACAGCACTTCCGAGAAACAACTGGCGGTGTTGTAACCCAGGGATGAGAACAGAACATGGTGGAGGCAGCAGGACTATTTGCCGTTCACACAGCAGGGGAACAGCTGACATTACTGAACCCCAGTAACACAGGAGCAAGTGTAGACTGTGCTAACAGCACTTCCGAGAAACAACTGGCGGTGTTGTAACCCAGGGATGAGAACAGAACATGGTGGAGGCAGCAGGACTATTTGCCGTTCACACAGCAGGGGAACAGCTGACATTACTGAACCCCAGTAACACAGGAGCAAGTGTAGACTGTGCTAACAGCACTTCCGAGAAACAACTGGCGGTGTTGTAACCCAGGGATGAGAGAGAACAGGGTGGAGGCAGCAGGACTATTTGCCGTTCACACAGCAGGGGAACAGCTGACATTACTGAACCCCAGTAACACAGGAGCAAGTGTAGACTGTGCTAACAGCACTTCCGAGAAACAACTGGCGGTGTTGTAACCCAGGGATGAGAAGAGAACATGGTGGAGGCAGCAGGACTTTTTGCCGTTCACACAGCAGGGGAACAGCTGACATTACTGAACCCCAGTAACACAGGAGCAAGTGTAGACTGTGCTAACAGCACTTCCGAGAAACAACTGGCGGTGTTGTAACCCAGGGATGAGAACAGAACATGGTGGAGGCAACAGGACTTTTTGCCGTTCACACAGCAGGGAACAGCTGACATTACTGAACCCCAGTAACACGGGAGCAAGTGTTAACTGTGCTAACAGCACTTCCGAGAAACAACTGGCGGTGTTGTAACCCAGGGATGAGAAGAGAACAGGGTGGAGGCAGCAGGACTATTTGCCGTTCACACAGCAGGGGAACAGCTGACATTACTGAACCCCAGTAACACGGGAGCAAGTGTTAACTGTGCTAACAGCACTTCCGAGAAACAACTGGCGGTGTTGTAACCCAGGGATGAGAAGAGAACAGGGTGGAGGCAGCAGGACTTTTTGCCGTTCACACAGCAGGGGAACAGCTGACATTACTGAACCCCAGTAACACAGGAGCAAGTGTAGACTGTGCTAACAGCACTTCCGAGAAACAACTGGCGGTGTTGTAACCCAGGGATGAGAACAGAACATGGTGGAGGCAGCAGGACTTTTTGCCGTTCACACAGCAGGGGAACAGCTGACATTACTGAACCCCAGTAACACAGGAGCAAGTGTAGACTGTGCTAACAGCACTTCCGAGAAACAACTGGCGGTGTTGTAACCCAGGGATGAGAACAGAACATGGTGGAGGCAGCAGGACTATTTGCCGTTCACACAGCAGGGGAACAGCTGACATTACTGAACCCCAGTAACACAGGAGCAAGTGTTAACTGTGCTAACAGCACTTCCGAGAAACAACTGGCGGTGTTGTAACCCAGGGATGAGAAGAGAACAGGGTGGAGGCAGCAGGACTATTTGCCGTTCACACAGCAGGGGAACAGCTGACATTACTGAACCCCAGTAACACGGGAGCAAGTGTTAACTGTGCTAACAGCACTTCCGAGAAACAACTGGCGGTGTTGTAACCCAGGGATGAGAAGAGAACAGGGTGGAGGCAGCAGGACTTTTTGCCGTTCACACAGCAGGGGAACAGCTGACATTACTGAACCCCAGTAACACAGGAGCAAGTGTAGACTGTGCTAACAGCACTTCCGAGAAACAACTGGCGGTGTTGTAACCCAGGGATGAGAACAGAACATGGTGGAGGCAGCAGGACTTTTTGCCGTTCACACAGCAGGGGAACAGCTGACATTACTGAACCCCAGTAACACAGGAGCAAGTGTAGACTGTGCTAACAGCACTTCCGAGAAACAACTGGCGGTGTTGTAACCCAGGGATGAGAACAGAACATGGTGGAGGCAGCAGGACTATTTGCCGTTCACACAGCAGGGGAACAGCTGACATTACTGAACCCCAGTAACACAGGAGCAAGTGTAGACTGTGCTAACAGCACTTCCGAGAAACAACTGGCGGTGTTGTAACCCAGGGATGAGAACAGAACATGGTGGAGGCAGCAGGACTTTTTGCCGTTCACACAGCAGGGGAACAGCTGACATTACTGAACCCCAGTAACACGGGAGCAAGTGTTAACTGTGCTAACAGCACTTCCGAGAAACAACTGGCGGTGTTGTAACCCAGGGATGAGAAGAGAACAGGGTGGAGGCAGCAGGACTATTTGCCGTTCACACAGCAGGGAACAGCTGACATTACTGAACCCCAGTAACACGGGAGCAAGTGTTAACTGTGCTAACAGCACTTCCGAGAAACAACTGGCGGTGTTGTAACCCAGGGATGAGAAGAGAACAGGGTGGAGGCAGCAGGACTTTTTGCCGTTCACACAGCAGGGAACAGCTGACATTACTGAACCCCAGTAACACAGGAGCAAGTGTAGACTGTGCTAACAGCACTTCCGAGAAACAACTGGCGGTGTTGTAACCCAGGGATGAGAACAGAACATGGTGGAGGCAGCAGGACTATTTGCCGTTCACACAGCAGGGGAACAGCTGACATTACTGAACCCCAGTAACACAGGAGCAAGTGTAGACTGTGCTAACAGCACTTCCGAGAAACAACTGGCGGTGTTGTAACCCAGGGATGAGAACAGAACATGGTGGAGGCAGCAGGACTTTTTGCCGTTCACACAGCAGGGGAACAGCTGACATTACTGAACCCCAGTAACACAGGAGCAAGTGTTAACTGTGCTAACAGCACTTCCAAGCAACAACTGGCGGTGTTGGAGCCCAGGGTCAAGGAGGGTGTAGGCATAAAATATTGAGTTATTGCCTTGTTACGTGGCCATTGCAAATGTATGTACTTCAAACAAGAATAAATGAAGTTTTACTACAACAATAAAATGATAAATTTCAATTACAAGAATAGAAAAATATTTATACTTGACAGTCCTCTGTGGTTGATAACGTTTAATGGCTAACTGAAAATATGGTAACAAATTCAAAGCTTTCGAGACTACTCAGGTGTCTTCATCAGGCTAAGAGTAAAGCCAAAAATGAAGAATCACATATTTCTACACACAACAGGACACAGGAATAGCTAAGACAAGTGAGGGAGGGACAAGTGAGGGGAGACCGGCAACAAAAAGGAGAACAAGGATGAATTATCAGCGCCACACAATCACAGATAAATTAATGAATTTAGCTGTGGCAAAAGACTTTTGTATGCCCGCCCGGTCATAGCATCATGGATATGGAATTACTGTTATTAAAATATAACTTCAAATATGAGAAACGTACAAAGTTTCAGAATATAAGCTCATCATGACCTTTGACACTGTTAGTGATGGAATGAATAGATCACATGGATTTATGTCATTCTATATCAATTAAGGAATCTGCGTCTATGCCCTTCCAGGGTCATGAAAACCCCAAAAAATACGCCAATGAGAGGGCAATCAAACTTTCTATCCTTATCTAGGAACTGTTTGAATATTTATGTTCATCCCTGTGAGATAATGACAGTTCTGATACACGTCACTTACTTGTCTTACCTATTGCAATATTCCTGTGTCCTGTTGTGTATAGAAATATGTGATGCTTAATTTTTTTAGTTAGTCTTTCCCTGATGAAGAGACGTGAGTAGCCTTGAAAGCTTGCAATTTGTTTCCATCTTTTCAGTTATCCATAAAAAGGTATGAACCACTGCTGACTCTGAAGGCTAAATATTTTTCTATCTACTGGCTAACACGGTACAAAGATACACATGTTTTCTAATTTCAAGAAGGAAAAATAAAGAAAATACAAATCTAAACGCATATATGCACATGCCAAAAATAAATGGAACAACACAACACCCAAAAAATTGGTAACAAAATATAGTGTTGTAAATTTAAGAATAAAAGTAAATTTTTTTTTTTATGAATAATGCTTAAGGAACGCAATGTTAAACTATAACATAGTGAAGACAATGGATTTTGTAATAGTCACTCATCATCATCATCGCAAATTTTATGTGACAGTCACAGACAATTTAATTATTTAAGTTCATAAAATCGTAACTTTCTATAGCATGTATGACATGTCCAGCATGGACTCATCAATGTGATTGATGACACAATAATGTACAATAAAAAATAACCATTTAAAAAAACATTAGGCATTGTTTGTCACAATTTAAGTGTGTGCCTGCAAGTGTAGGTGAAACAAAGGCTACGGATAGCAAAGGTATATTCTATGTCTGTATCACACAGTGGACAGCCTCTGATGGGTAATGCCAATGTTATACTGTACGTCAATAAAGTCTGCGGCTGAAATCATGCTTTTTTGCTTGTAGAGTGTTGAAGAGGGTAAAAGAATGTCTGTTTGCGCAAAGCTTTATCCGTCAACACTACCTTCCTACTGTCACGCGTAGGGTAGGGTAGCGTGTGGCAATTAGCTGACTATCAAATGTGAGGTTAGGCTGCGTTATTGCGCACTAGGGACGCCAAAAAAAATACAGCAGTAATAATTTAATGTGTAATACTACACCTATGACAAACCAAAAAATTACGTTCCCTCTTTAACAATGTACAAGACTAACAAGCCTAATGGTTGACGCTGACTTAATTGAGATACAGTATTACATCAACATTGTCCATGAGTAACTATGCACTGTGATACCTATATACCAGTATTAATTTATATCTCTTGTGGTTGTTTCAACAGCACTTGCAGGTATAAGTACCTATTGTCAGTATGCATGATGCACTTTATAGATGTAATAATTTATTATTGGACATTATTACCATGTTTACATGCTGGCCATTTCATATATGGTGTTTGAAGTTACAGTTGGCATCAGTATGTGTATTTTATAATGTCTGTCATAAATAAAACTCGTCATGATGATGATGAGGATGTAATGATTCGTACATCCATTGAGTGCATTATCTTACAGGTACAGATAAAGTTCCTTTAAAAGCATTAATTCATAAGTCTGAAATGTACTTTTATGCATTAATTTAAAAATGTGAAGAGTAGACTATGTTTTATTTTTTGTTACCATTTCTAATAGACATGTGCAGATATGCGCTGTGATGACAAATTATTATTTGTCCATATTTTTCTTAAAAATTTATCATTCTAGGCCTGCAAAACTTCACAATTTCATGTTTTCAGCATAACAAGCAGGGTGACGGCTCTTCCCTATTTGGAGCATGTTGGTCATGTGTTTTTCTGTCCATGTGTCGGGAACAGGACACTTCTTGCCGTTGACACAGCAGGGGAACAGCTGGCGTTACTGAACCCCACTAACAGTAGAGCTTGTGTTTTGTTCTGTGGACACGACACTTCTGAGCAGCAACTGGCAGTGTTGGAGCCCAGGGAGTAGAGTTCAGGTGGTAGAAAGATGAACATAACAGGAGACATGGATAACGTTGCGAACCAGTTATTTAATCTGAAAACGGACAGAGAAATTCTGGCGAGATCCATGCCTTGTTCATTTTCAGAAAAGTAAGCCGGTCTACATTATCGGAGGATAGTCGCATGCGACGGTCTGTTAGTACACCACCTGCAGCACTAAAGACGCGCTCCGATAATACACTGGCAGCAGGGCAAGCCAGCACCTCCAATGCATACTGGCTAAGCTCTGGCCATGTATCCAGCTTAGAGACCCAAAACTTGAATGGGGAAGAGCCATCTGGGAGTACACTGAGAGGCAAAGCCAAGTAGTCTGTCACCATCTGACGGATACGTTGCCTCCCGCTGACTGGAGCCCTCTCGGATGGTGTAGACATTTGTGGCGCTGCCACAAAACTTTGCCACATTTTGAACATACTGGTCTTTCCCTGTGCAGAGGCACTGCGTGTGCTCCCTCTTGTTGCAGAGCTCTCTACACTGCCTCGACGCACAGAGCTGCTTTGTAAAGCAGTAGCAGCAGCAGTGCTCTCGGCAGTAAGGTAGAACATTAGGGATTGCACCAGTGTGTCTTGGTACTCCCGCATTTTACGCTCCCGGTTCAACGGTGTGATGAGGCTTTTGACGTTGTCCCGGTAGCGAGGGTCTAGGAGGGTGTACACCCAATAATCAGACGTCGTGAGAATGTGGGCGATGCGGCGGTCGTTTCTTAGGCACTGCAGCATGAAATCAACCATGTGCTGCAGACTCCCAACTGGCAAAGAAACGCTGTCCTCTGCAAGAGGCGTTATCTCTGCCTGCTCTGCATCACCCCACCCTCGCTCTACATACTGACTAGAGCGTTGTGTACCTCCCTCTGGAGCGATGTCTTCCTCCTCCATTGACTCCTCCTCCTCATCCTCCTCACAAAGTGAGCCCTGCCCAGCCCTTTGTGAGGAACCACGTTGCGCTGACTTTCCAGAAGGTGATGGAATTTGTGACTCCTCATCCTCCACCTCTTCCAAAACCTCATCCCTTATTGCTTGCAGTGTTTTTTGAAGCAGGCAGATAAGGGGGACAGTCAGGCTGACTAGTGCATCATCTGCACTCGCCATCCGCGTGACTCATCAAACGCACGCAAAACGTGGCACATGTCCTTCATAGTGGCCCACTCATTAATGGTGAAGTGTGGACGGCGCAAATTGCGTGTTGATTGCGCCTGATGCAGCTGATACTCCATAACTGCTGGCTGCTGCTCACACAACCGCTCCAACATATGTAACGTTGAATTCCACCTGGTGGATACGTCACATATGATGCGATGTTCAGGAAGGCGCAATCTGCGTTGCAGAGCTGCAATGCGCGATCTGGCCATGCTGGAACGTCGCAAGTGAGCGCACTCTAGGCGGACCTTGTGCAGCAGTGCATCAAGATCCGGATAGTCCCTCAAAAAACTCTGCACGACCAAGTTGAGCACATGTGCCAGACATGGTATGTGAGTGAGGTTGCCAAGGCCCAGAGCTGCCACCAGATTTCGGCCATTGTCACACACTACCAAACCTGGCTGGAGATTCGCTGGCAAAAACCACACGTCGCTCTCCTGCTTGATGGCATTCCAGACCTCCTGCGCTGTGTGGCTTCGATTCCCCATGGAATTAATTTCAGAACGGCCTGTTGCCGTTTGGCCACGGCTGTGCTCATATTGGTCGCATCAGGTAAGCGTCCACGGGTCCATGTGGAGGTAGACCGTGACGGCTCCTGCAGCGATGATTCTGAGGAACTGGAGTAGGAGGAGGAGTCAATGTGGACAGACTTGATTCCGGCAATCCTTGAGTTGGCAGAACACGTACAGCGCCACTCGCAAGATCTGTACCCGGCTCCACAACATTCACCCAATGGGCAGTGAGTGAAAGGTATCGTCCCTGGCCATGGGTACTGGTCCACGCATCGGTGGTCAGGTGGACCTTGCTACTGACGGCGTTTAGTAGCGCATGTTTAATTTTTGCCTCAACATGCTTTTGCAGACCAGGGACGGCTTGCCTGCTGAAATAAAATCGGCTGGGCACATTGTATTGTGGGACTGCCAATGCCATTAATTCACGGAAACTGTCAGTCTCCACCAGCCTGAATGACAGCATTTCAAGGACAGGAGTTTTGCAATGACAGCATTCAGAGCCTGTGCTCGTGGATGGTTTGCCGAGTATGGCCGTCTTTTATCCCATGCCTGTGCTACCGATGGCTGTTTTGTGGCCTGGGTGTGTGAGGATGACAGGGAACTTGCACCTGTGGGTGGAATAACACTGTGTCTCTGGACAACAGTGACAGAGGTTCTTCCATGGCTATCCTTTGAGGAAGCCTTACCAGCTGTGTGTGAACTGGAGGAAGAGGCTCCAACAGGAGCTGAAGATGTAGGTGCTGCTGTAGGTTGGCCTACATCTCCAGTGTGTCTTTGTAACTCAACAAAGTGCTTTGACCGCACATGTTTCCACATATTTGTTGTATTAAGGTTACTGACACTTTTACCTCTTTTAAATTTTTTGATTACACAGCTTGCATTTGACATAGCAAATATCATCTGCAACTGTATCAAAAAAGGACCACGCAGAGCAAGTCCTGGGAGCGCCCGGTTTGGCTGTTGTAAGAGAACTGCTCCGAACGGGTGCCAAACTGGAGGCTACAGGCAAGCGAGTCTGCAGCCTACCTCTCCCTACTGTTTGGACCGTTGGTGCAATCTCTTCCTCAGAGCTGCTCCCACCACCTTCCTGTTCCTCACGCCATGTTGGGTCTTGGACCTCATCATCTCCACCACTACCCTCTTCCAACACCTGCTGTTGTTGGGTGGTCTGGCCAGCACCATGCTCAACAGAAACTGGCAACTGAGTCTCATCATCATCAGATGCGTTCTGCGGTGTGCTGACCATCGGCACTGGCTCACCCGCCTCTTCAGATTCAGAGAGACACAGCTGTTGCGCATCACTGCATACTGCCTCTTCTTCACATTCCAGAATGCTGCTTGGCTGGGCCCCTGTTTCCAAGCCAACAGATTCTGAGAACAGAAGCAGAGACTCAGCTGGCTCCTGTACAGAGCTCTCTGACTGCCTGGGCAATTTGGCAGGCGGTGAAGAGACTGATGGTTGTTCAACAGTGCTGTGGTCCTGAGAGGAGGTGGAAGCTATTGAAGTCGATGCATTGGCTGCCATCCAACCAACAACGGCTTCAATTTGTTCTTCACGCAGCAGGGGGGTACGCTGAGCTCCTACAAAAGTGCGCATAAAGGAACGCTCACGGGGAAAACTGGTGGATGCTGTGTCACTGGGTGCGGCAGCAGCCACAGAATCCCCACGTCCTCTCCCTGCTGCAAATCCACGGCCTCGACCACGACCACGTGCCTTACTCACTGACTTCTTCATCTTGGTAGATTGATAAAGAAAGTCAGAAAAGTTAAGGCCTAAGTGTGGTTATTCCTCACAGACTACAGTGAACCCTGCAGACAACTGTTCAGTATCTGTGAAAGGCCCCTTTGTGTAGTTCTATAGTGTTTGCAACCAATGTATTGTATACGGATGGAAGCGCGTCACACTAATAGATTAGATTTTTTTCCACTAAAATGGAGCAGCACCAATTAGAGAAAAATGTGAAGGATGAGGCAGTGACACACGCTCAGCAGACTACAACCGGCAGTGGTTGAAGTACAAACTGGAGCGTAATCTGCACTCACAAAATGAAAAGCTCACAGACTACAGTGAACACTGAAACACAACTATTCACTATCTGTGAAAAGCTCCTTTGTGTAGTTCTATAGTGTTTGCAACCAATGTATTGTATACGGATGGAAGCGCGTCACACTAATAGATTAGATTTTTTCCACTAAAATGGAGCAGCACCAATTAGAGAAAATGTGAAGGATGAGGCAGTGACACACGTTCAGCAGACTACAACCGCAGTGGTTGAAGAACTAACTGAGCGTGATCTGCACTCAAAAAATCAAAACCTCACAGACTGCAGTGAACACTGAAACACAACTATTCACTATCTGTGAAAAGCTCCTTTGTGTAGTTCTATAGTGTTTGCAACCAATGTATTGTATACGGATGGAAGCGCGTCACACTAATAGATTAGATTTTTTTCCACTAAAATGGAGCAGCACCAATTAGAGAAAAATGTGAAGGATGAGGCAGTGACACACGCTCAGCAGACTACAACCGGCAGTGGTTGAAGTACAAACTGGAGCGTAATCTGCACTCACAAAATGAAAAGCTCACAGACTACAGTGAACACTGAAACACAACTATTCACTATCTGTGAAAAGCTCCTTTGTGTAGTTCTATAGTGTTTGCAACCAATGTATTGTATACGGATGGAAGCGCGTCACACTAATAGATTAGATTTTTTTCCACTAAAATGGAGCAGCACCAATTAGAGAAAAATGTGAAGGATGAGGCAGTGACACACGTTCAGCAGACTACAACCGGCAGTGGTTGAAGAACTAACTGGAGCGTGATCTGCACTCAAAAAATCAAAACCTCACAGACTGCAGTGAACACTGAAACACAACTATTCACTATCTGTGAAAAGCTCCTTTGTGTAGTTCTATAGTGTTTGCAACCAATGTATTGTATACGGATGGAAGCGCGTCACACTAATAGATTAGATTTTTTTCCACTAAAATGGAGCAGCACCAATTAGAGAAAAATGTGAAGGATGAGGCAGTGACACACGCTCAGCAGACTACAACCGGCAGTGGTTGAAGTACAAACTGGAGCGTAATCTGCACTCACAAAATGAAAAGCTCACAGACTACAGTGAACACTGAAACACAACTATTCACTATCTGTGAAAAGCTCCTTTGTGTAGTTCTATAGTGTTTGCAACCAATGTATTGTATACGGATGGAAGCGCGTCACACTAATAGATTAGATTTTTTTCCACTAAAATGGAGCAGCACCAATTAGAGAAAAATGTGAAGGATGAGGCAGTGACACACGTTCAGCAGACTACAACCGGCAGTGGTTGAAGAACTAACTGGAGCGTGATCTGCACTCAAAAAATCAAAACCTCACAGACTGCAGTGAACACTGAAACACAACTATTCACTATCTGTGAAAAGCTCCTTTGTGTAGTTCTATAGTGTTTGCAACCAATGTATTGTATACGGATGGAAGCACGTCACACTAATAGATTTGATTTTTTTCTAATATAATGGAGCTGCACCAATTCCACTAAATAAAAAAAAAAAAAAAGTGACACGTGCAGATGCCTACAAACAGCGGTGGATGCAGAGCAAACTGCAGCGTCACCTGCACTGTCACACACACACCTTGCACAGAGCTGTTAAAACAACACTGGCAAAATGAAGCTTTACACAGCGGTTGGTAAACTAGCCTGCCTCAAGCACAGTAGTACACAAAATCGCAATATCTAACTGTCCCTCAGAGTGAGCAGAGTAGCGTTCTGTCCCTTACTGAGTTCACAGCACAGTGACGCTAAAATGGCGGCGGCGCCTTTTATAGTGCATTCTGACATCATTTCAGCAGCCAATCACAGCCATGCCATTAGTTAAGATGACCGCAGCATTACAGGATGTGCCCACACTTCGTAGGATTCCTCATTGGCTGACTAAAATCACATTGCCTCTCAAAGAATTATGGGAACTTCCGATTCCGGTATACGATATGGAAAAAGTATCGGAATGCTCAACACTAATTCTCAGACATTTGTGATAAAAGGAAGGCAGATCAACTTCCCCACATAGACCGTATGACTGCCCCATAGAATTGCTTCCTGGAGCAGCGATTCCTTTCGGCCATGTTTACCCGTTGGCGGCTCCGGAATTAAAATCTTTACGAGAGTATATAGATGAGAATTTAGCCAAGGGGTTTATCCGACCATCTTCTTCACCAGCGGGAGCTCCAATATTCTTTGTAAAGAAGAAGGATGGTACTCTAAGACCCTGCATTGACTACCGGGAGTTAAATAAGGTAACCATTCGTAACAGGTACCCGTTGCCCCTAATTCCAGAATTGTTGGAAAGAGTTTGCCAGGCCAAAGTATTTACCAAATTAGATCTTCGTGGGGCATATAATTTACTCCGTATACGGCCCGGAGACGAATGGAAGACAGCTTTTAGATGCCGGTATGGACATTTTGAATATTTGGTGATGCCATTCGGACTCTGTAACGCTCCTGCTGCTTTTCAACATTTAGCCAACGACATTTTCAGGGATTTATTGGACCAATATGTGGTAATTTACCTTGATGACATCTTAATCTTTTCTGACTCCTTACAGGAACATCAGGAACATGTCAAGACCGTACTTAGATGTTTGAGAGATAATCATTTGTACATCAAACTCGAAAAGTGTGAGTTCCATTGTTCTGAAATTCAATTTTTAGGCTATGTTATCTCGCCTCAGGGATTGAATATGGAGTCCAGCAAGATCCAGGCAATCTTGGACTGGCCGGTACCAGGAAACATTAAGGAGGTACAACGATTCATTGGCTTTGCTAACTTTTATAGACGGTTTTATCCGAAATTTTTCAGAAATTGTCCGTCCCATCACTCTCCTCACCAAGAAGGGAAGAAGTTTGAATGGTCTTCGCAAGCTCAGGAAGCCTTTGATCGCCTGAAGGGTTGTTTTACCACGGCTCCAATATTGATGCATCCGGATCCTGCACAGCCTTTTATCGTGGAGGTGGACGCGTCTGACTGTGCATTGGGAGCTATCCTCTCACAACGTACCGGAGACAAAGGTTTGCTGCACCCGTGTGCCTTCTTCTCTCGTAGGTTATCTTCTGCAGAACTGAACTATGATGTGGCAGATAAGGAACTTTTGGCAATTATTTCTGCCTTTAAGGAATGGAGACACCATTTGCAGGGGCAACTCAGCAGGTAGTAGTACTCACGGATCATCGCAATTTGGAATTCCTTAAGTCTGCCAGGTGTCTTTCTCCTCGACAAGCTAGGTGGAGTTTGTTCTTGAACCAGTTTAATTTTATTATTTCGTACCGCCCAGGTTCACGTAATGGGAAAGCTGACGCATTATCCCGAATCCATACCGTGGATTCCGTGCCTGGGACCCCGTCGAAGACCATCTTGTCGGAGGCCAATTTCGTTGGAGTGCTCCGGAACCGGGACTTGTGGCAGGAGATCAAGCTGGCCTATGACGGTGACGTATTTCTTGCAGCTCCACCTGACAATGTGAATCTTGTCCTTCGGAATGGTGTGTGGCTTAGAGATCGATGTATTTATGTCCCAGAGGCTGTAAGACTTCGAGTTCTCAAATTGGTCCACGACTCTAAATTGGCTGGTCATAGGGGGTACAGAAGACGCAGGAATTGTTAACTCGTTTTTTTTGGTGGCCTACCTGCTTGAAGGATGTGAATGACTATGTCCGCTCTTGTGAAGTTTGTGCCCGGTACAAGGTTCCTCGCGTTTCACCTACTGGTCTTCTTAAACCGCTACCTGTACCGTCTCGCCCTTGGGGTCTATTTCGATGGACTTTATTGTGGAGTTACCCACCTCTGGTGGTAAAAATACTATTTTGGTGGTAGTAGATCGTTTAACGAAAGCTGCTCATTTCATTCCGTGTGCTGGTCTTCCCTCAGCTACAGAGACAGTAGATCTAGTTATCCAGAACATTTTCCGGCTGCATGGGGTACCAGATGACATCATTTCTGACCGGGGAATACAATTTACCTCTAGATTTTGGAAAGGATTTTGTTCTGCGCTCCACATTAATGTTTGCTTGTCTTCTGCATACCATCCTCAGACCAACGGGCAGACCGAACGGACAAATCAAACCTTGGAGCAATATCTACGCTGTTACGTCAGTCATTTGCAGGACGATTGGCTGAAGCTACTTCCTCTAGCGGAATTTTCGTACAACAACTCCCAAAGCAGTTCCACGAAGGTAACGCCTTTTTTTGCCAACCTGGGTTATCATCCAAGTATTTTGCCTAGGTCTCCGGTTACGATTTCGGTACCAGCGGTTGAAGACAGAGTGACGGCGTTGCAACGTAATCTTGAAGTTTTGATGGACTCCCTGACCACAGCACAGGAGCGTTACAAGAAGTCGGCCGATAGATTCCGGAAACCAGCACCTATGTATAAGGTAGGAGACTCAGTTTGGTTGTCCACCAAGAATCTAAAATTGGGTGTTCCTTCGCAGAAACTGGGACAGAAATTCATCGGTCCATTCAAGATCACTGGGATTGTGAGCTCTGTTGCCTGTCGGTTGAAGCTACCACGGACTTTAAAGGTACACCCAGTATTTCATGTTTCCTTATTAAAACCAGTCTCTCCTAACACGTTTCAGGGACGTATCGTACCTCCCCCTCCACCAGTGTTGGTTGATGGCGAAGAACAATTCGTGGTACAGGATATTGTTAATTCGAGACTTCATAGAAACCGGCTTCAGTATCTAGTTAGATGGCAAGGTTACTCTCCTGAAAATGATTCTTGGGAACCAGTAAGTAACATCAATGCGCCTCTGAAGATTGCTCAGTTTCATCGGAGATACCCGGACAGGCCTGGTCCAGGACCGTCCGGAGGCCGTCTTTAGGGGGGGAGTAATGTCAGTATTCCGGGTTTTCTAGGTAACTTTGTCAATGATTTTGCCCTTTGTTAAAATGGAGTTTGCTGTTTTGTGTGCCCTACTTCCTGTTCGTTTGTTTAAAACCCGGCTCAGGTGCTGGTTTCACTGCTGGAGTATTCTGCTTCCGTTTCCCTGCAACCCAGCTGCTTTGTTCCTCACAGATCTTTTGTGTATTTACCAGGAAAGTGCATAACCTTATCTTCAGGTGTTTCTCAGCCACAGCAGTTTCTACCCATGGCTCTGGACATTCTCTGCATACGTAAGTTGCACGTACTGTGTTATCACTAAACTGTTGACTTGGGAATTTAACCCTTGGTTCACTCCATCTGATAAGAACTGTGTTTCTGAACTGTTGCTGTTTAACCCTTCGTGCATTACCTCTGGTGAGAGCTGTTGGAACTGTTACTGGAATCTTACTGACATATGAACTTGTTGTTGGACTTCACTGAATTAAGCCACAACTGAGATTAACTTGTTCCTGGACCTCCCTGTGTTTTCTGCATACCTGGATCTGACTCTTCACACACCAGCAGTGTGTAAATCCAGCAACGTTACCTGTGCATCAGACTTACCTTGTGGTCACATTTGTGTGAGGACTCCGTCGTAAGAACTTTACCACCCTCGCTATAGAGGTTCAAGGACTTATATATCCGGATTCATATAACTGGACTTGTGTATATATATATATATGGACTCATTGCATGTCACTACGGGTTGTTTGAATATTGTTTTTTGGGTGTTTTGCTGTTTCACAAATACATTATTTGCATTCAAAGAAACCCGTCTCTGATTGTTCATTGCCCCACGCTATCAGAATCCTCGAGTTCCTACAATAGTATTACAGGATACTCCAGCCTAAAAAAGAGGATTCTGCTGGGGCAATGACGGAGACACGGGCAGACAAATTGTTCACCATAGTTAACTCCTTGCAGCAAGAGGTGGCGGCTGCACTCAATCAGATTAGAGACTTGGAGTCTCGGGTTAACCACAATGCACAGGGGTTTGGTCAGGCTCTCCAAGATCTACGTGCTAGGTTAGGAGTCCTGGAGGCCTTACCTACTGAGCCTACCTCATCCACCAGTATGCCCAAATTGCCTCCATTCCGTTTTAATGGTGACCGAAGTCAATTCCGTGGGTTTGTTAATCAATGTATATTATTTTTTGATGTACATGCCTCCTACTACCGGTCTGATAGATCTAAGGTTCTATGTATTATTATGTTGTTGACATCACGTGCACTGGCTTGGGCAAATCCTATGGTTGAAAGTCATGATACCCGTCTAAATAATTTGGACAATTTTCTGGCAGCCATGGCGCAAATGTTCGACGATCCCAACCGCCGTGCTACCGCTGAATCTGCCTTGCTTTCCTTACGCCAGGGGAAACGGTCAGTCATAGAATATGTTACTGAATTTAAAAGGTTAGTGGTGGACACCCAGTGGGAAAACAATGCTTTATTACCAATCTTTAGAAAAGGTTTGTCAAATGCAATCAAGGATGAGCTAGCTCGTTCAGAGTCTCCACAGGAGTTTGAATTGTTTATACAGCACTGTGTATGTATTGATATCTGTTTAACTGAACGCAGACAAGAAAAATGGGCCGCTGTAAATCGCATTACTAATTACTCTCTTCCGTCCAGGGAAACCACAGGCAAAAACCCGCGAGAGGCTGAGGAGGTGCCTATGCAGGTGGACTCACTGCAGAGACGTGAGAATAATGAACGCCGCGAACACCGTCTCCGTGAGCGCTTATGTTTCTATTGTGGTCAATCGGACCATTTCCTCATCAATTGTCCTAAATGTCCTAGGCGACCCAACAAGGTGTTGGCGGTAGTAGGGGATTATGATAACACAGACGCTGAGTCTGAAGTTTCGGAAACCAGTCTACATCTAGATGCGGTTTTTCCCCCAATACTGATGCCGACTTCCCCTAAAGATCAAGGGGAGAAATATTCACATTGTTCTCTTCCTATACAGATTCAGTGGGAGGAACAGTGGATATCAAGTTCTGCCATGATAGACTCTGGAGCAGGTGGGAATTTCATGGATTCTTCTTTTGCAAAGGAACATGGTATAAAGACACAACTAAGAGCTTCACCAATCACTATGGAAACGGTGGATGGTTCCCCATTAGTTTCTGGACCAGTAGATCGGGAGACTGCCTCTGGAGTGTAAGATGGAACCAGACCATCAAGAAACACTTTCATTCATGTTAATATCTTCTCCTCATTTTCCTGTAATTTTAGGAATTCCCTGGTTACGGTCACAAAATCCAATCATCAATTGGGAAACCAAGGAGATAACCTTTCTCCCGAAGTGCAGTTCTACCATCAGTCCAACTGTAGCGGCTCCAGTTACCCAGAACTTGGAAGAGGTGATACAGGTACCTACTCTCCCTCTGATTTATCAGGAATTCTCAGACATTTGTGATAAAAGGAAGGCAGATCAACTTCCCCCACATAGACCGTATGACTGCCCCATAGAATTGCTTCCTGGAGCAGCGATTCCTTTCGGCCATGTTTACCCGTTGGCGGCTCCGGAATTAAAATCTTTACGAGAGTATATAGATGAGAATTTAGCCAAGGGGTTTATCCGACCATCTTCTTCACCAGCGGGAGCTCCAATATTCTTTGTAAAGAAGAAGGATGGTACTCTAAGACCCTGCATTGACTACCGGGAGTTAAATAAGGTAACCATTCGTAACAGGTACCCGTTGCCCCTAATTCCAGAATTGTTGGAAAGAGTTCGCCAGGCCAAAGTATTTACCAAATTAGATCTTCGTGGGGCATATAATTTACTCCGTATACGGCCCGGAGACGAATGGAAGACAGCTTTTAGATGCCGGTATGGACATTTTGAATATTTGGTGATGCCATTCGGACTCTGTAACGCTCCTGCTGCTTTTCAACATTTAGCCAACGACATTTTCAGGGATTTATTGGACCAATATGTGGTAATTTACCTTGATGACATCTTAATCTTTTCTGACTCCTTACAGGAACATCAGGAACATGTCAAGACCGTACTTAGATGTTTGAGAGATAATCATTTGTACATCAAACTCGAAAAGTGTGAGTTCCATTGTTCTGAAATTCAATTTTTAGGCTATGTTATCTCGCCTCAGGGATTGAATATGGAGTCCAGCAAGATCCAGGCAATCTTGGACTGGCCGGTACCAGGAAACATTAAGGAGGTACAACGATTCATTGGCTTTGCTAACTTTTATAGACGGTTTATCCGAAATTTTTCAGAAATTGTCCGTCCCATCACTCTCCTCACCAAGAAGGGGAAGAAGTTTGAATGGTCTTCGCAAGCTCAGGAAGCCTTTGATCGCCTGAAGGGTTGTTTTACCACGGCTCCAATATTGATGCATCCGGATCCTGCACAGCCTTTTATCGTGGAGGTGGACGCGTCTGACTGTGCATTGGGAGCTATCCTCTCACAACGTACCGGAGACAAAGGTTTGCTGCACCCGTGTGCCTTCTTCTCTCGTAGGTTATCTTCTGCAGAACTGAACTATGATGTGGCAGATAAGGAACTTTTGGCAATTATTTCTGCCTTTAAGGAATGGAGACACCATTTGCAGGGGGCAACTCAGCAGGTAGTAGTACTCACGGATCATCGCAATTTGGAATTCCTTAAGTCTGCCAGGTGTCTTTCTCCTCGACAAGCTAGGTGGAGTTTGTTCTTGAACCAGTTTAATTTTATTATTTCGTACCGCCCAGGTTCACGTAATGGGAAAGCTGACGCATTATCCCGAATCCATACCGTGGATTCCGTGCCTGGGACCCCGTCGAAGACCATCTTGTCGGAGGCCAATTTCGTTGGAGTGCTCCGGAACCGGGACTTGTGGCAGGAGATCAAGCTGGCCTATGACGGTGACGTATTTCTTGCAGCTCCACCTGACAATGTGAATCTTGTCCTTCGGAATGGTGTGTGGCTTAGAGATCGATGTATTTATGTCCCAGAGGCTGTAAGACTTCGAGTTCTCAAATTGGTCCACGACTCTAAATTGGCTGGTCATAGGGGGGTACAGAAGACGCAGGAATTGTTAACTCGTTTTTTTTGGTGGCCTACCTGCTTGAAGGATGTGAATGACTATGTCCGCTCTTGTGAAGTTTGTGCCCGGTACAAGGTTCCTCGCGTTTCACCTACTGGTCTTCTTAAACCGCTACCTGTACCGTCTCGCCCTTGGGGGTCTATTTCGATGGACTTTATTGTGGAGTTACCCACCTCTGGTGGTAAAAATACTATTTTGGTGGTAGTAGATCGTTTAACGAAAGCTGCTCATTTCATTCCGTGTGCTGGTCTTCCCTCAGCTACAGAGACAGTAGATCTAGTTATCCAGAACATTTTCCGGCTGCATGGGGTACCAGATGACATCATTTCTGACCGGGGAATACAATTTACCTCTAGATTTTGGAAAGGATTTTGTTCTGCGCTCCACATTAATGTTTGCTTGTCTTCTGCATACCATCCTCAGACCAACGGGCAGACCGAACGGACAAATCAAACCTTGGAGCAATATCTATGCTGTTACGTCAGTCATTTGCAGGACGATTGGCTGAAGCTACTTCCTCTAGCGGAATTTTCGTACAACAACTCCCAAAGCAGTTCCACGAAGGTAACGCCTTTTTTTGCCAACCTGGGTTATCATCCAAGTATTTTGCCTAGGTCTCCGGTTACGATTTCGGTACCAGCGGTTGAAGACAGAGTGACGGCGTTGCAACGTAATCTTGAAGTTTTGATGGACTCCCTGACCACAGCACAGGAGCGTTACAAGAAGTCGGCCGATAGATTCCGGAAACCAGCACCTATGTATAAGGTAGGAGACTCAGTTTGGTTGTCCACCAAGAATCTAAAATTGGGTGTTCCTTCGCAGAAACTGGGACAGAAATTCATCGGTCCATTCAAGATCACTGGGATTGTGAGCTCTGTTGCCTGTCGGTTGAAGCTACCACGGACTTTAAAGGTACACCCAGTATTTCAGGTTTCCTTATTAAAACCAGTCTCTCCTAACACGTTTCAGGGACGTATCGTACCTCCCCCTCCACCAGTGTTGGTTGATGGCGAAGAACAATTCGTGGTACAGGATATTGTTAATTCGAGACTTCATAGAAACCGGCTTCAGTATCTAGTTAGATGGCAAGGTTACTCTCCTGAAAATGATTCTTGGGAACCAGTAAGTAACATCAATGCGCCTCTGAAGATTGCTCAGTTTCATCGGAGATACCCGGACAGGCCTGGTCCAGGACCGTCCGGAGGCCGTCTTTAGGGGGGGAGTAATGTCAGTATTCCGGGTTTTCTAGGTAACTTTGTCAATGATTTTGCCCTTTGTTAAAATGGAGTTTGCTGTTTTGTGTGCCCTACTTCCTGTTCGTTTGTTTAAAACCCGGCTCAGGTGCTGGCTTCACTGCTGGAGTATTCTGCTTCCGTTTCCCTGCAACCCAGCTGCTTTGTTCCTCACAGATCTTTTGTGTATTTACCAGGAAAGTGCATAACCTTATCTTCAGGTGTTTCTCAGCCACAGCAGTTTCTACCCATGGCTCTGGACATTCTCTGCATACGTAAGTTGCACGTACTGTGTTATCACTAAACTGTTGACTTGGGAATTTAACCCTTGGTTCACTCCATCTGATAAGAACTGTGTTTCTGAACTGTTGCTGTTTAACCCTTCGTGCATTACCTCTGGTGAGAGCTGTTGGAACTGTTACTGGAATCTTACTGACATATGAACTTGTTGTTGGACTTCACTGAATTAAGCCACAACTGAGATTAACTTGTTCCTGGACCTCCCTGTGTTTTCTGCATACCTGGATCTGACTCTTCACACACCAGCAGTGTGTAAATCCAGCAACGTTACCTGTGCATCAGACTTACCTTGTGGTCACATTTGTGTGAGGACTCCGTCGTAAGAACTTTACCACCCTCGCTATAGAGGTTCAAGGACTTATATATCCGGATTCATATAACTGGACTTGTGTATATATATATATATGGACTCATTGCATGTCACTACGGGTTGTTTGAATATTGTTTTTGGGTGTTTTGCTGTTTCACAAATACATTATTTGCATTCAAAGAAACCCGTCTCTGATTGTTCATTGCCCCACGCTATCAGAATCCTCGAGTTCCTACAATAGTATTACACGCGGTCTTCTCTTTGTCTGCCTCTGACACGGGAACCTGCCAATACCCACTAGTGACATCTAAGGTGGAGAAATAGTTATCAGTTCTCAGTGCAGCCAGTGATTCCTCTATCCTAGGCAATGGATAGGCGTCTTTGTGGGTAATGCTGTTAAGTTTCCTGTAATCAACACACATCCTCATTGTACCATTTCTTTCTAGCAAGGACTAGTAGAGTTGCCCAGGGGCTACAACTGTCTCTGATTACCCCAGCCTCCTTCATCTCTCGTAGCATACTCTTGGCACATTGGTAGTGATTTGGGGGTACAGGCCGATGCCTTTCTTTAATGGGCGGATGATTTCCAGTGGGGATATGATGTTGGACCCCTTTTGCCTGCTCAAAATCTAAAGGGTGTTTGCTGAATACCCGTTCAAACTCTTGAACCACTCGGTAAACCCCATTCTTTTGGTGTGGAAGGGTGGAGTCAGTGCCGACGTGCAGCTGCTGACACCAATCCTCCAGCTGTTTTGGAGAGCCATTGTCCTCTGCCTGGTCAGACGAGACCAAGGGTTCTGCTGTCTAAGGCCGGCGTCACACTAGCGAGTTTGATGCGAGTTAGTCGCACTACTTACTCGCATCAACACCCGGCACGGCCACCCACTCTCGGACCAGAGTGCGCGGCTGCATGTATTTCTTGCATCAGGGCCTTGATCTCCTTCTGCAGGACCCTGTTGCTCACTGGAACCAGCAGTTTCGGCTACCTGATGCAACAAAACAATAACCTCGGCAAGACAATTTTCTATCACATTAGTACCTAAGGTCGTCATTGGGTTACATTCTCATCGATCAATGTCTACAATTATCATACCTTGGGCTTTTTATTCTACTCGCCCCAACTTAATGGTCACTTCCTTATACCCCTTCTGTGGCAAAGGCTGACCATTGCTGGCTACTACTGTCAGCTCATCAGCTGTACCGCAAGTAAAATCAGAGTCAGCCCAGTACCGTTTGTAAAGGATATATGGCATAGTTGTCACCTGAGAGCCAGTGTCCAGCACAGCATTTATTGGGATGCCATCAATCACCACTGGGAGGACCAGTCGTCCTCCTACGTATTTGGCTCGCCAGTTCTGTGGGCCTGGTCGTCTTACTCCTGGGGGTTGGCCCTCTGCCCCAGGGGTCGCTCGACAGAATCTTGCGATGTGCCCTGCTTTTCTGCAGCAGCGGCAAATGGGACGTCCGTCCTGGTCGTAGCGGTCGTTGTCTCTCCCTCTGATCGGCGGGGTCCTCTTCTTCCATCGACACAGGACGTCATCTGGACTGGAAGTTAACTCTATCTTCTCCTTTTGGGGCACTTGCAAGGACTGCACGGTTTCGGTTAGTGCAGCCACGCTTTTGGTCAGCTCCTGAACCTGCAGACGCAGCTCTGCAGATGGGTCATTATCCAGGGTCTGTGCGTCAGCCTCAGCGAGAGCCTGAGGGAAGGATGCCGCCTCCTGGTGGTATGTAATGGCTGGGCACCTAGGGGGCGCTGTGCGGCTGACATTTGGTTTATGTAACGCCCGCATAGCCCTGTCTTTAAAGTCTGCAAAGCTCAGGTCAGGGTTTTGTAGGGCCATGATGCGCAGCTGTGACTTCTGGGTGCTGGACAGGAGTCCCTCAACAAACTGCTCCTTCCACAATCTGTCTCCATCCTGCACGCTGTCTGGATCAATCTGCTTTATGGCCCGCAATGCCTCCTGAAGGTTAAGAGCATAGTCCCGTATACTGTCCTGCACCCTTTGTTTGCACCCAAAGAACCTCATCTTTATTTCTGCTGCAGTGCGGGTGTCAAAGGTGCTCCTCAGCTTAGCCAGGATTTGCTTAACAGTCTCTTTATCAGTGTTCTGTCAGAACTTTACTTCTCTTTGCGCTGCACCAGTTAACTGTCCAATGAGAATGTTCACTTTTTGGTTTTCAGACAGGGGGTATACATCAAATAAATTGCACAGTCTCTCCCTGAAGTCGCTCAGGGTATACGGCTCCCCTGAGTATTGTGGTAGCCAGGCCGCTCCAGGTATATATGGCATTGAGAGCGGCATTATAGGGACTGCTGCGGTGGTCACCAGATCTTGCTGCGCTCTAGGGACTGTGGCTGCGCTGGCCGCTGGGTTCTGCGGTGCTATTGAGCTGCGGATGCACCTGACTCTGCATCTGGCGGCGCTATGGGGGCTGCGGCTGCGTCCGCCGCTATATCTTCTCTTGCATGAGACATTCTTTTCCCCCCCTAGTTGATCTTAGCCAGGCTCTGCGTTTCCACTGGCTTACCAGGCTCCATCGACTGGGTGAGCGGTGCGTGCCGTGATCCCTGGCCTCAGCTCCCTGTGCTCTGCAAGCTGCCATTTTTGAGCGCAGCACCTCACTTTTCGTGCGATCTCCCTCTGGCTCCGCCCGCGATGGCACGCCTCTTCTCCTTGCGTGCCTCGTGGCGTTGTAATGGCGGCAATCACGCAAAACTTTCAGCAAAGTCTCTGGCACAATAAACAGTTCAAAATAGGCACACAGGACCCGGTGATACCGGGCTTCGTAATCCTGTTCGTGACGCCAAAATGGATCGCCCGCCAGGGCAGTGGGATACTCGGTACCGAGCCGGTGTATTGAAGGGATGTGTCACTGCAGCAGTGACCCGGTCTGTGGCCCTGGTCGTACAATAAAAGGGGAATATTTACAGGGGATGTTAGAGTTTGTAATAAGGTATTTGTGACGCCACTTGTGGTATCTGGTCAGAGATGACCAGCGCTGCAGTGCAGATCCTCTGAGACTGATGGTGTGATGCAGCAGAGTTGGAATAGCTTCCCACAAGTGAAGCGGGTGGTCTCAGAGCAGGTAGATGTTGTACTATTAGAGTAATGGTACTGAGAGATGTAACTGAGTGTAGTAGGTGACACGGGAAGAAACTGAGAAACAATCAGCGAGTTGCAGTTTCCAAAGCTTTACTTACAGTTTTGCAGGCAAAGTATCCAGGGCATTGAGTACGGATAGTGCTGGAGTAGGTCAGCCTGAAAGCAATTTGGAATCCCCTTATTTCAGGTGGGATGTGAGGTCTCCTTTCTAGCGCTGTTCTCTGAGGCACTGGCTGCTATAAGCTCCGTCCAACTTCCTCTCTTTCTCTGTCTCAGTAGAACTTCACTCTCATAACAGGCAGCTGTAACCTGCTTCAGGAATCACTCAGTCTCCGGCTCACATGTGCTGCTGCTTTGAAGAAGAGTCCTAATTGGGACAGAGGACCTGCCGTCCTCTGCCCTCCAGATTCTGCTGCTGGGACTTTACTTCACCCTCTCAGCCTCGGACTCCGGGGGTCCGGTTTCTGGTGCTCAGACCTGGGGGTGAGCTTTCTCACTCTTTTCCCCCTGCTTGTCTCTGCACGTCTGTCCTCTCTCGTCCCTCCAGCTACACGCCTAACTCCTCCCCCAGCCACAATATTCCAGAGAAGCTCTCCTGAAAATCAGGTGTTAAAGCTCCTCCTGGTCTGGAGTAAGAAAAGGTGTTGCATGCTGTGTTACCTGTTAAGGGATCCTTCCTTGCTTTCAGGCATGACATCACTCCTCCTTGGAGGGAGGCAAGGTCACTGTGGCAACCAAACTCCTAGGGTGCCACACCTCCGTACATAATCTTCAGTATATAACCTGTCCTCTCTATGAACTTCTGCCCTAATCTCCTGATACCTCCTCACATATAATCTCCAGTATATAACCTGTCCACTCCATACTTCTCTGATCCAATCTCCCGATACCTCCCCATTAGTGTTGAGCGATACGATACTGCAAATATCGGCCGATATTAGCTGTATCGGGCTTTCGATTCCGAGTACCGATATTTTCGTCATATCGGATACTGGAATCGGATTTGTCACTGTCACTGTCAGTGTCCGTCGGTCGGGTCTGTCAGGAGTCAGCGGCACTTACCTGGCAGAAGATCTCCGGCGGTCACATCCCGGACTGCTTCATGGCCGCCATCCTCTTCTCCCCAGCGGTCACATGCAGTTTCTCGCGATAACTGCAGTGACTGCTGGGTAATCCCGGCCGTAAAGCAGTCAGTCCGATGACGTCACCGCCGGGGAAGCAGGTAATCAGCTGTGCTGCGTCGCGATGACAGGCTCTGCCTGTCATTGTGATGTAGCAGAGCTGGATCGCCGTGGGACAGTCGTTACTATGGACTGCGTCGGACAGGTGGTATACTGTTGGTTTGTTTTTTTTCTTTTTTTACAGGAGATCGATGGCGTCGCAGGAATGAGTGTATAATAAAATTAATGAAAACTGTGTTGTCTCTTTTATTTCATTAAAAGACTTTTTTCTTGCTTTGTCTTTTTTTTATACATTTAATAACTTTGGGATTAATAATGGATCGGTGTCTT
This sequence comes from Oophaga sylvatica, assembly GCA_033576555.1. Taxonomy (NCBI): domain Eukaryota; kingdom Metazoa; phylum Chordata; class Amphibia; order Anura; family Dendrobatidae; genus Oophaga; species Oophaga sylvatica. Next base: position 78,363 of record JARQOD010000390.1, read on the forward strand.
ATTGACGCCTCTCCATTATTAACCGGGCTTATTGTCACCGTGCAATCAACGGTGACATTAACCCCTTATTACCCCACTTGCCACTGCTACAGGGCAGTGGGAAGAGCCGGGTAAAGTGCCACAATTGGCACATCTTTTGATGCGCCAAATGTGGGGCTGCTGTAGCCTGGTATTATCAGGCTGTTGAGGGCAAAAATCCATGGGCCTTGACAGTCTTTTAATACCAGGCCGCAGCAGTCTGCATTTTACTTGGCTGGTTAACAAAAATAGGGGACCCCTACGCCGTTTTTTTTTCGAGGGGATCCCCTATTTTTGTTAACCAGCCAAGCTAAGCAGACTGCTGTGGCCTGGTATTATCAGGCTTGCAAGGTCCATGGATCTTGGCTCCTTAACAGCCTGAAAATCCAGGCCTCAGCGGTCTGCTTCATCTGGCTGGTTAACAAAAATAGGGGGGACCCCACGCCAATTTTTTTCGAGGGGATCCCCTATTTTTGTTAATCAGCCAAGATATGCAGACTGCTGTGGCCTGGTATTATCAGGCTGGCAAGGTCCATGGATCTTGGCTCCTTAACAGCCTGAAAATCCAGGCCTCAGCGGTCTGCTTCATCTGGCTGGTTAACAAAAATAGGGGGGACCCCACGCCATGGGGATCCCCTATTTTTGTTAACCAGTTCCCTCTGACGTCACTGATTGTGTCCCTGGCTGACCTGAAGTGAAAGTGGAAAGCAATCAATTAAGCTTTCCACTTCCTCTCCTGTCAGTCAGGAGAGGAACTCATTCATTTGGGGGTTTACTGTGAGGCTGCAGCATTAGCTGCGGTCCCTGCAGTAAACATTAACCCTTTCTGAAGGATTACACCGTGGGACCTGACTGTACATCGGATTGGTAAGAATAATTTTGCTTTATTATTTTATTTTTATTACAGGAAATGGTTTTAGCAGGAAAATAAAATATGGTCAAAAACTGTGTGATTATTTCATTAAACTTCTTTTTTATTAAAGTGTGTGTGTTTGATTTTTCTTTCATACAATAGGATTAATAATTGATAGTTGTCTAATTGACAGCTCTCAATTATTAACCTGGCTTAAAGTGACCTTTCAATTGCAAGGTCATTTTAACCCCTTATTAACCCATTCGCCACCGCTACAGGGCAATGGGAATAGACGGGCAAAGTGCCAGAAAGGGCAAATCTAATTAGAGATTTGCCCTTTCTGGGGTGTCTGGGGGCAGATGTTAGTAGCCGGGGGGGCCAAAAATAATGGTCCCTCTCTGGGCTATTATTATCTGCCCCCACTCACTGGCTTTGTCTGTCTGGTTGCGAAAATAGGGCGGGAGCCCACGCATTTTTTTTCAGCAATTTTACACCTCATATATATATATATATATATATATAAAACATGTCATTAAATTTGTGACACATTATATATATATATATATATATATATATTTATAGTTCATACACTTCTACATAGTATAATAGCCGCTAATTCAATTGCCGGCTTTTGTGAAAATGCAGAACCCGACATGAAATGACACTTGGTTTACATAGAGTTAACCATGTCTTTTCATGTAGTTTGATATCTGATTTGCACAAACAATTACATGAGTGTAAGTGTGCAAAATTTCACACCTGTAGGGGTTAATTAAAGGTGTAAATTCGTAGCAAAAAAGTCCGTTTTTTTTACAACGAATTTACACCTTTAATTAACCCCTACAGGTGTGAAATTTTGCACACATAGACTGATGTAATTGTTTGTGCAAATCAGATTGCAAACGACATGAAAAGACATGGTTAACCCTATGTACACCAAGTGTCATTTCATGTCGGGTGCTTCTGTCTTTTCACAGAAGCCGGCTTTACCCGGCAATTGAATCAGAGGATATTTTACTATGTAGAAGTGTATAAACTATACATATATGTATATATATATATGTCACAATGACATGTATATTATATAATATATATGTATTCTATGTGTGTATATTTAGTGTTTACAAGGAAATAAAGGTTTTTTTTAGTTGCGATATTTTGTTCCCATAGACTTACATTGGACTTCCGGTATCGGAATCGGATATCGGCGATATTTAGTGATATCGGCAATACCATTCCGATCCGATATTTTTAGATATCGAGCAGTATCGCTCAACACTACTCCCCATGCATAATCTTCTGTGTATAACCTGCCCTCCCCATACATCTCTGCCCTAATATCCTGACACCTCCCCACACATAATTTTCAGTATATAACCTGTCCTCTCCATACATCTCTGCTCTAATCTCCTGATACCTCCCCACACATAATCTACAGTATATCCTGTTCTCTCCATACATCTCTGCCCTAATCTCCTGATACCTCCTTCCATATAATCTCCAGTATATAACCTGTCCTCTCCATACATCTCTGCCCTAATCTCCTGATACCTCCTTCCATATAATCTCCAGTATATAACCTGCCCTCTCCATGCATCTCTGCCCTAATCTCCTGATACCTCCCTAATCATAAACTCCAATATGTTACCTGTCCTCTCCATATCTCTCTGTCTAATCTCCTGCTATCTTCCCCACAGAATTTGCAGTATATAACCTTTCTTCTTCATTAACCTCTGCCCTAATCAACTGCTTCCTCCCCACACATAATCTCCAGAATATAATCCGTTATCTCCATATTTCTGAGTATTTTCCTAGTATATATCCTTTCCTCTCCATACATCTGTGCCCTAATCTCCCTATACCTCCCCACATATATAACCGGTCTTCTCCATACATCTCTATTCTAATCTCCTGATACCTCTTCACACATAATCTCCAGTATATAAACTGTCCTTTCCATACATCTCTGCCATAATCTCCTGATACCTCTCCACACATACCGCATTTTTCGGACTATAAGACACACTTTTTTCCCCTAAAACTCATTGCTGATATCTGAATCTGAGCATGTACAGCCCAGGGTGGATAAAAATCATGATTTTTTTAAAAAAAATCAAAAAAATCGGATTTTTTTGATTTAAGTCGGATTTTTTTGATTTAAATAGGATTTTTTAATCAAGTTGTACACAAGCAAAACTTTGTCTTTTTGCAAATCAAATTATTTTACACAAATAAAATATTAAAACAGTTGATGATTATGAAACCTAATAATTTTTATTTGCACTATTAAACAATCAGAATTGAACTACAGAGAGTAAGTACTTTTTAACAATAGCCTATCTCTAACGTTTGAAGTAAGCAAACATCTTCAGTGAATACATCAGTCCTTTAAGCCTACTGTTTATTTAGGACTTTTAATAGGAAAACTAGTTGTCCTGCTTTAGCAGTTCCTAAGCGGTTTCGGACTGTTGTGTGCACAAAACCAAATGAAGAAAACAATCTCTCTACTCCTGCCGATGAAGCCGATGCAGTCAGTAGCTGAGTAGCTACATTTATTATCTTCGCTGGAAGAACAAGTGATTGCGACTTCTACCAGTCCAGTGGTTTTAGTTCATTAACGACGTTATCTGCAAACATGTATTTTTGAAATGGTGCAGATTCACACTTCAATTTCAGCACAGTTGCCACAATGTCATTAAAAATGTTTTTTTAAAAAAATGGTCAATTTGGCAGACTTCAAAAGTGAATTGTAGCCTACAATAAAAAAAAAATAGGCGTATGCACACTCTTTTATTTTTACTTAACGTTAATCTTCTGTGAAATATTGCCTTAACATAAATTTAAATTCTATACTCCAGAACCAGTGCTAGAAATTTTTCTTTTCATAGACTTTAACCATCCCAGTAAAACGTCTGTTAAAATAGGTTGTAATTGCCAGACTTACCACTAGTGCTAGGGTCCTGGTGCATAAGAAGCTGTGGGGGTTCATTGACATTAGTTGTATCACTATCAACATCTTCATTTCCCTTCTGGTTGCAGTTTTCATAATGTGATTTCAAACGGCAAACAAGTCCTTGGATATCCTTTTGACAGTATTTGCACTTTGCTCTCCCACCTTTCTTTCCAAGCTCTGCTGGCATCTCAACAAAATGAACCCAAATAGGGTCTCTCTTACGACCTGCCATGGCTCACGCAGATCACTTCTGAAGTTTGATTGTTACTACAGCCAAGTACTGCTGACTGACTATCCAACAAGTTTGGGCATGTCAACTGAATGGAAAAAGAAACTGAAACCAAGCTACAGAAAGTGAAACCAAGCTAGAAGTGTGGAGTTAATTGAACAATGATTGAAAGTTTTAGATTTTAATCGTGATTTATATTAAAAAAATCTTTTGATTTAAATCAGTGATTTAAATCATGATTAAAATCACGATTTAAATCGATCTGATTTAAATAGAAAAAAAATCAATTTGATTTAAATCATGATTTAAATCGTTGATTTAAATCGGCGTGATTTAAATCAATCCACCCTGGTACAGCCCCCAGCGGCCATTTTCCTGGAGGCCACCGCATCGCAGCAATGGAGCTGCTGGGCCTCCGGGCTTTGACAAAATGCCCGCGGTGCCCCCCCACACAACGCAGAGAGCCACCGTTGCCCCAGCATAGAGAGCCACCGCCGCCCCAGCACAGAGAGCCACCGCCGCCCCAGCACAGAGCCGCCGTCGCCCCAGCACAGAGCGCTGCAGCCCCAGCAAAGAGCGCTGCCTTCCCAGCACAGAGCACTGCCGCCACAGCACAGAGCACCGCTGCCACAGCACAGAGCACCACTGCCGCACCAGCCTGGGATGGGATTTCCCGCAGGCCACCGCACCAGCCTGGACCACCGAACAACCCCTGTGACCACTCCTGCACCTATGCCAATCCCCCCCCGGTAAGCTGAATTCAGACTGTAAGATGGACCCTCATTTGACACATTGTTTTTTTTCCCTATTTTCTTTTTGAAAATTTGGGGTGCATCTTATAGTCCAAAAAATACGGTAATATTCAGTATATAATTTGTCTTCTTCATAATTCTCTTCCTTAATCTCCTGATACCTCCCCACATATAATCTCTACTATATAACCTATCCTCTACATGCATCGCTGACTTAGTCTCCAGATATTTCCTCACATATAATCTTCAGTTTATAATCTGTGTTCCAAATAAACCTCTGCTCTAATCTCCTGTTACCTTTCGAAACATAACCTTCAGTATATAACCTGTCCTATACATACAATAATGCTCTAATCTCCTGATACCTCCCTACACATAATCTCCAGTGTCAGGAAATATGACATATTTTTTATTGTTCTAGTTACATACGCAGAGCTCTGCTGCATCTCCTTGGTTTGGAAATGACATTCAGGCACAGCTCACAGATATCCCCCCCCCCACATAGCTGCAGTCTTCTCTGCCTGTGTGTGATTTCAGGCAGAGAAGACTGATTTCTCCTTCCACCTCCCTCTAGCTACACAGGCTGGTGTAATGTGAGTTGCTAACCAGCTAAAACCAGCCATTGTATAAAAGCACATGGCACATGGTTCCTTTGTGTATTTCAGATCAAATATAATAACACAGATTATTTATAGAGGTGAGAAACCTACATTTTTTGGCATCTTCATAATTAGAGCTACCCACCGGTGAGTTTTGAAATGGCGAACACCAGAATCCGAGAAATGTATTTCTACCCGACTGAGCCACGGCATGTTTGATCTTAACTGAAAGCTTATTTTGAAAGAAGACAAATGATAGTCCTGCCATCACTCTGCGAGCCTTGTAGCCAGAGTTATGGAACTTATAAGTTTGTTAATAACTTTCAAAAGGGGAGTGCATTCCATAGCTCCGCCCACCCAGTTATGTCACCCAAGAAAAGGTATAAGGCCAGAAGGCTCATTTAGGTAAATTGATTCCAAATCCCGTAATAACACATTTTTTTCAGGAAACCTTTGATTGGTATAGTGATTTCAGCTCCGGATGAGAGTGTGTACTGTATAAGGTATTTCAATCTGTTTCTTCCATATACTAAGCTCTACTATATTGGCTGTTTGAGTAAAGACAACTTTTGGGAATTTCTGCCTCAGTCTTGGTTTGTGACACACTGGATCTTATTCAGACCTCTGGTCATTACATTTTTTTGGTGTAGTCGGCAGGATCCAGTGTTTGTCATGGATGGAGTGAGGAAAAGAAATGAAATTGCTGCACCAGCATCCCCTGCGATGGCTGCGGATTCTCCGGCAGCCACAGCAACTGCGGGAGGGTATGTGCCTGAAGGAACGTTACTTCAGCACATGCCAAAATATGATGACTGCAACATGGCGTTACAAGATTGGGCTGAGAGGGTCCAGTATATTCTGTGTATGTGTAATATGGCCCCATGTTACGAGCCGAGCTAGCATTAAATGAACTAGAGGGTGATGCCAGACGGATGGTGATGGTGCGCCCAGAAACAGAGAGGGATACGTTAGAGAAGATTTTGGAACTGTTAGAGGGGAGTCTGGGCGGCAGAGCTCGTGTGACCCAGCTTCGGTCCCTATTTCTTTAATCGCCCCCAAAAGGAATGTGAGTCCCTGATGCAATACTTTAATATCTTGCAGGAGACGTTGAATGAGGTGCAGCGACTAGACCCAGGGGCCATGGGGGCATTCTGAAAGGTAAACCGCTTGCTCCGGGATCAATTCATCACCGGTGTGATGAACGGGCACACGGTCCGCCACACGGTAGCCCGGGTATCACGGCTTGTGATCCCACCGCTGCCACCAATATGTGATGAAACGGTGCACACACACGACGGCTGCTGCCGTCCGACCCGGTAAACTGCAGGGATTTATAATTATCCCACTTCCACTTAGGAACTTGCAGCTCTCTGGCACCCCCCTTACCCTCAGGTCAGTCAGGGAACTGCACCTAGGATAATCAGTCGCCAGACGGGTCACTTGGATGTGTGCTGGCTATTGGGCACGCTGCAGTGAGGGAATTATAATTACTCCGAGCCGCAGCCGGGTAATACACTTATAATACCCGCTCCGTCACTGCCAACGCCACCCCATATGTCAACACTTAACACCCCCTTCTTTTAAGCTGCCACCAGCTACGGTTTTTCTTGCTGAACACTTTATCAAGAGGGTCCGTAGCAACCCCAAAACAGTAGCGTAGTGCTTCAGGCACGTGCAAATTCGTTTATAGAGCAGGAGAAACAAACTAATAAATTTATAGGTTTATTCCTTAAAAAAAAGGCAGTGCTTATACAATATAAAAAAAGATGTAACAAACTGAGGCAATATAGTTATGTACAAATGCAGTTATAAAATAAACGGGATTAAGAATGAAAGACTCACATGATAGTTAGATCATTTACAGGCAAGCCAGGCTGGGGGGAGGAGCCACACGTCATAGTTCATTTGCAGATCTCTTAGTCAGGACATCACAGCAAGGACTGAGAAAGGGGGGCTCACTGCCAGACTTAAGGGTATGCCACACTAAACAATATCGCTAACGGGATCGCTAAAAAACGTCACTATTCAGCGATCCCGTTAGCGATATTGTTCAGTGCGGCAGCTTCCAGCGACGAGCTTCCTGCTGTGATCTCGCTCGTCGCTGGAATCCTTCCGGACCCTATTTCATCGCTGGCGCTCCCGCTGGGTAAGTATCTAATCGCTGTGTGGCACCTTTTCTTAGCGATTTAGCGGTACTTTTGTACCGCTAAAGTCGTTAAGAAGATCGCTAACGGCGATAGCGTCGTTAACTATATCGCTAAATGTGGCCGCATTTAGCGATATAGAAACAATCCCGCTAGCGATCTCATTAGTATGCAACGCTAACGAGATCGCTAGCGGGATAGCTAAGTGTGGCAGTACCTTTATACCTGGGGCTGCTGACCTCACGAAAAGGGGAGGGTTTTTCTGGCCACCTCCCAGGGACAGAAGTGTATGATTTGAGCTCTGAAAGTCATAAGGACCATAACTCGTCCTGTGAGCCTAGCAGAATAACGGCAGACCTATCAATGATCTTACTTTAAAATGACAGTTCAAATGAGTCCAAACTTGGCTGAGCTAGTCCATGGGGAATCCGAGAATTCCATTTCTCGGGTTCTGTTGGAGTTACGGGTTCACCAGTACCACGGGAACGATGCCCATGGACACAGGCTTCAAAACAGTAACTTTCGTGTTTCTGACGCAAATCCCCACCGTGTTATAACCAAAACAGAATGAAGTCTCCAAAATGGCTGCTAGGGTAGGGACAGCACATGTTGCTGACAATGGGACCCCCGCTGTGAAGCGGGAAAACTCTAGCACTGGCAGCTCACATTACACTGACTGAGTGCAGGCTGGGAGGGGGTTGATGGGAAGCATGAGAGAGGGAGGGGGGAAACTTGGCTCCGTGGGCTGTCAGTACAAAACAGGATGAGGACTGTAGTTCTAGCAACAGCACAAGACATGGAGCTCCAGCATCATCACAACCGGATTGGCTAATTGACTTCTCAGAGACAAACTAATGGAAATGGCCAGGACTGCCCCGGAATGATCTCTCTGGCAGAATTACTTCAGATCAAATATAATAACACAGATTATTTATAGAGGTGGGAAACCTACATTTTTGGCATCTGCATAATTAGTGTCACGCTGTCTAGCAGATGTATAAATATATAATGTCAGTAATCTATCAAGTGGGACAACATTCTATATAACATATAAATAGGTAACATTAACATGTATATATAGCATAGTATTACCTGACATAATATCCTGTGGGTCAATACTGAATCCTTTTCACGCTGTCTCTGGCTAGAGGTGGACCGGGGTCTATGCTGACCCTAAACTGGGGTCCTGACTAGTCCCTCTACCTGGAGGTACTGTTAATGGTACAGAGGTCCAGGCCACCAGCGTAAACCCTGTCTCCTATAAATCCCTGACCACTGTAATCTAGTCCTTAGAAGGACCCTGATTACCACCATAGGGAATGGACAGGTAAAGGTTAACAAACAGTATAGACAAACGAGACAGACAGGGGATAAAGTAAATACTGTCTTGCATACAACATTAAAACACAGAGGGAACACCAAAGGTCTAGGAGATAAACTATAAGCAAGGTGAGGAGAAACAACTAAAGAGCTCTTAGCTTAAGTCTTCTCAGAACCGATCCTATCTGCAGTCTGTATGAATGCTTTCACCGCATCTAACCAGCAGACTGGCAGCTATATAAAGGAAGCTAATTAGAACATAATCAAAAGCAGCCGGGCGAGGCTGGACCTAGTCTTAGCAAAGAGCTAGGTAAAATTAACTCCCTCATTACCAAACACAAAGAAACAGCAACTCAGCTGCGAGAAGTCAGAATGTGCAATCGCGACAATCTTCGTGGCGATGCACCCATGACAATTAGAGCTACCCACCGATGAGTTTTGAAACGTCGGCGAACACCAGAATCCGAGAAATGGATTTCTACCCAACCAAGCCATGGCATGTTTGATCTTTACTGAAACCTAATTTTGTAAGAAGACAAATGATAGTCCTGCCATCACTCTGCGAGCCTCGTAGCCAGAGTTATGGAACTTATAAGTTTGTTAGTAACTTTCAAACGGGGAGTGCATTCTATAGCTCCGCCCACCCAGTTATGTCACCCAAGAAAAGGTATAAGGCCAGAAGGCTCATTTAGGCTGTTGTTCAGACCTGGGGAGACAGCATATACCATCCCTGCTGTGGACTGAATCCAGGTCCTTGGGAACTCCCCTCCCCCTCCTCCACATGATGTGCCATTAACTGAGATCTGTAAGTGTGATGAATAATGGCACACGGAGGCCTGGGGATCACGGATTATGATCCCACAGCTGCCACCAATATGTGATGAATAATGGCACACGGAGGCCCGGGGAATCACGGATTATGATCCCACCTGTTATGAATGTGCTAGAGATGGTTTCTGAGCAGAGTCTCCCTCTGGTGGTTACAGACAGTACTGAACCTTTCAGCGAGGAGTGGCAATCATGGATCACGGACTGGTCTGGTATAAGGGAGGTTCCCTCCCATGATGGTTGCCGGTGATCAATTTTTCTTGTCTCAATTGTGGTTCCTGGTTCATTTGGAAGTTTGCTGGAGTCTTGCCTGCATCTCCTGCTTTCAGATAAGATATTTTTTGCTTTTCTTTTTATGCTTGCTTTTTGCATTGTTTTCTGCACTTTTGTGGAGGTCAGCCAGGTCCCCTCCTGGGGCCTGAGCTCCTCACAGTTTATCTGCAGCCTCTGTTGTTTTTCAGCGGATGCAGCTTGGTTTTGTTCACACTGAGATCTGACTTAGTGGGTGGCGAGATCGTGTAATCTAAGTATTTTTGTAATCAGAATTGTTGGATTTTTGTAGGGTTTTCTGGGTTGCAGAAAGTAATCTCTCCTTTCCTATCCTATTTAGTCAGCTTGTGGCCCCAGCGTTGCTCAATCTATTTCTGCCTATGTTTGTGTTTCATCTTGTCTAACCGCCATTATATGTTTGGGGCTTCCTATTTTCTTTGGGATCTGCTCCGGGCAGATAGCTTTCATCTTTCTGCCTTTAGGTGTAGTTATCTCTCAGGCTGTGACGAGGCGTCTAGGATCAACGTAGGAACGCTCCACGGCTACCTCTAGTTGTGTCGTTAGTAGTGTTGAGCGATATTGCTCGATATCTAAAAATATCGTATCGAAATTGTATCGCCGATAGCACTAAATATCGTCGATATCCGATTTCGATACCGGAAGTCCCATGTAAGTCTATGGGAACAAAATATCGAAATTAAAAAAACCCATTCTTGCCTTGTTGGTTAATTGTACATGAAGGAAAACAACAAAGACTAATGTAGAATGTATTGGGGGAGGTTGAGGAGACAATAAAGGCATACATGTTTAACCCAATGCATTGGAATAGCATTCATATATTTTTTTTTGGAAATACGTTTGGATTGACTAACAAATTGACAATGTTGTTAACCTTTTTTCTATTTTGGCAAATATGTATGTTTCACAACTTCCATGCTCTTCACCTTTTTAACTTTTGCCAGTGCCACACTTTCTCCTTCATAATCTTCAGCAGCAGCATCATCTTTCTCATCAAATTATTCTTCATCTTCACCTTCTTAATTTTCTTCTTAAACTTCTTGCTATTCATGTTTTTGTTTACATTACTCATATTGTTATTATTAAACTAATTAATCTTCTTCATATTCAAATTCTTCATCTTCTTCCTCTTCATCTTCTTCATCATATTCTTATTTGTGACAGAGATTCCTGTACTTGTAATCTGTAAAAGTATGAATTGTTCATCCTTCCGTTCTTGCTGTCACAAAAGATTTAAATTACAACAGTATTTGTCCGTGTTCAGTTTAGCCTGCAGCAGCAGGCATTTTCCAGGGGCACCACGAGGAGGAACGGACTCACCCCCATACACTGCTTAGTCTTCTTCTGCTTAGAATTTATAGCATATATTTTGCTCTTCATTTTGGTCTTATACTTCATGTTCTTCTGCTTTTTGATCTTTTGCTTATTGTTCTTCTGTCTCTTGTTCTGTATCTTGTAGTTTGTCTTAACCTTCTTTGTCCTGTTGGTGATCTTCTTCTTGGTAATCTTTTATTTTTTCTTTGTGATGGTGTTCAGGCTGGTTGGCTTCATGCTCGTCGTCCTTGTTGTCGTCATCTTTTTCTGGGTGGTCTTTAATGTCGTCTAATTTCCGAGAAACAGCTGACGTTACTGGAACCCTGACGGGTATCAGATGGAGCAAGAGACAATGGAAGTAACGAGGACCAGCTGACTGTGCTGGACCCCGGACGGGTAGCAGAAGGAAAAGAGGCAATGTCACAACCGAGTACCAGCTGACGTTACTGTGACACGGTTACTAAGCAGGAGGTACCTGTGCTCCAAAGCACTACCAAGGACCAGCAGACGTTGCTGGAACTCGGATACGGAGGCACCTAGGCCAAAGGCACTGGGGAGAACCACTTGACGGTACTGGACCCCGGACGGGTAGCAGAAGGAAAAGAGGCAATGTCACAACCGAGTACCAGGTGACGTTACTGTGACACGGTTACTAAGCAGGAGGTACCTGTGCTCCAAAGCACTACCAAGGACCAGCAGACGTTGCTGGAACTCGGATACGGAGATGGAGGCACCTAGGCCAAAGGCACTGGGGAGAACCACTTGACGGTACTGGACCCCGGACGGGTAGAAGAACGCACCCATGAAAATGTAAGTTGACAGGACGCAAGCCGTCCGCAGTTACAGAATCACACAGTCCTACAGTGGGTGCTTATCCTATTGTCACAATGGAAACCGCCTTTATTTACATATCCCACAGCACACATAGGAATCACCTAAACTGCAGGCACCATAGAGTCGGCTAACCCGAATGCAACACGACAGCACAACTTATTGGAGGATAATTGACGTTCACACTGCCAGGAAACAGCTGTCGTGCTGTAACGAGGCTGGCCAGGAGTCAGTACCCCTGCCAATTACTTACGAGCAACAAATGGCGGTGTTGTAGCCCAGGGAGTAGAGTTCAGGTGGTAGAAAGATGAACATAACCGGAGACATGGAAAACGTTGCCAAACAGTTATTTAATCTGAAAACGGACAGGCAAATTCAGGTGAGATCCATGCCTTGTTCATTTTCAGAAAAGTAAGCCGGTCTACATTCTCTGAGGATAGTCGCATGCGACGGTCTGTTACTACACCACCTGCAGCACTAAAGACACGCTCAGATAATACACTGGCAGCAGGGCAAGCCAGCACCTCCAATGCATACTGGCTAAGCTCTGGCCATGTATCCAACTTAGAGACCCAAAATTTGAAAGGGGAAGAGGCATGTGGGAGTACACTTAGAGGGAAAGCCAAGTAGTCTGTCACCATCTTACGGAAACGTTTCTTCCTGGTGACTGGAGCCGTCTCGGATGGTGTAGACCTTGCTGGCGCTGTCACAAAACTTTGCCACATTTGTAACATACAGTTCTTGCCCTGTGCAGAGGCGCTGCTTCTGCTCCCTCTTGTTGTAGAGGTGTCTACACTGCCTCGACGCACAGAGCTGCTTTGTAAAGCAGTAGCAGCAGCAGCAGCAGCATCTCTCTCGGCTGGAATGTACAACAGTATGGATTGCACCAGTGTGTCTTGGTACTCCTGCATTTTACGGTCACGGTTCACCGGTGTGATGAGGGTTTGTAAGTTGTCCCGGTAGCGAGGGTCTAGGAGGGTGTACACCCAATAATCTGACGTGCTGAGAATGTGGGCGATCCGGCGGTCGTTTCTCAGGCACTGAAGCATGAAATAAACCATGTGCTGCAGACTCCCAACTGGCCAACAAAGGCTGTCCTCTGGAAGAGGCGTCATCTCTGTCTCCTCTGCATCACCCCACCCTCGCTCTACATACTGACTACAGCGTTGTGTACCTTCCTCTGTAGGGATTTCTTCCTCCTCCATTGACTCCTCGTCCTCCTCCTCCTCCCTCACAAAGTGAGCCCTGCCCAGCCCTTTGTGAGGAACCACGTTGCGCTGACTGTCCTGAAGGTAATTGAATTTGTGACTCCTCATCCTCCACCTGTTTCAAAACCTCTTCCTTTAGTGCTTTCAGTGATTTCTGAAGCAGGCAGATAAGGGGGACAGTCATGCTGACTAGTGCATCATCTGCACTCGCCATCCGCGTTGAGACATCAAACGCACGCAAAACGTCGCAGATGTCCTTCATAGAGGCCCACTCAGTAGTGGTGAAGTGTGAACGGCACAAATTGCGAGTTGATTGCGCCTGTTGCAGCTGATACTCCATTACTGCTGGCTGCTGCTCACACAACCGCTCCAACATATGTAACGTGGAATTCCACCTGGTGGGAACGTCACATATGATGCGATGTTCAGGAAGGCAAAATCTGACTTGCAGAGCTGCAATGCGCGATCTGGCCATGCTGGAACGTTGCAAGTGAGCGCACTCTAGGCGGACCTTGTGCAGCAGTGCATCAAGATCCGGATAGTCCCTCAAAAAACTCTGCACGACCAAGTTGAGCACATGTGCCAGACATGGTATGTGAGTGAGGTTGCCAAGGCCCAGAGCTGCCACCAGATTTCGGCCATTGTCACACACTACCAAGCCTGGCTGCAGATTAGCTGACAAAAACCACACGTCGCTCTCCTGCTTGATGGCATCCCAGAGCTCCTGCGCTGTGTGGCTTCGATTCCCCATGGGAATTAATTTCAGGACGGCCTGTTGACGTTTGGCCACGGCTGTGCTCATATCGGTCGCAACAGGTAAGCGTTCACGGGTCCATGTGGAGGTATACCGTGACGGCTCGTGCAGCGATGATTCTGAGGAACTGGAGTAGGAGGAGGAATCAATGTGCACAGACTGGATTCCTGCAATCCTTGGAGTTGGCAGAACACATACAGCGCCACTGGCAAGATCTGTACCCGGCTCCACAACATTGACCCAATGGGCAGTGAGGGAAAGGTATCGTCCCTGGCCATGGGTACTGGTCCACGCATCGGTGGTCAGGTGGACCCTGCTACTGACGGCATTTAATAGCGCATGTTTAATGTTTCCCTCGACATGTTTTTGCAGAGCAGGGACAGCTTGCCTGCTGAAATAAAATCGGCTTGGCACATTATATTGTGGGACTGCCAATGCCATAAAGTTCCTGAAACTGTCAGTCTCCACCAGCCTGAATGACAGCATTTCAAGGGACAGGAGTTTTGCAAGGCCAGCATTCAGAGCCTGTGCTCGTGGATGGTTTGCCGAGTATGGCCGTCTTTTATCCCATGCCTGTGTTACCGATGGCTGTTTTTTGTACTGGGAGTGTGACGATGACTGTGAACTTGCTGCAGTGGGTGGAATAACAGTTTGTCTATGGACAACAGTGACCGAGGTTCTTCCATGGAGATCCTGTGAGGAAGCGAAAACAGGTGTGTGAGAGCTGGAGGTAGAGGCTCGAACATGACGTAAAGATGTAGGTGCTGCTGTAGGTTGGCCTACATCTCCAGTGTGTCTTTGGAACTCAGCTACGTGCTTTGTCCGTACATGTGTCCACATATTTGTGGTATTCAGGTTCCTGATATTTTTACCTCTTTTAACTTTTTGCTTACACAGCTTGCATTGAACATAGCAAATATTATCTACAAGTCTGTCAAAAAAGGACCACGCAGTGCAAGTCATGGGAGCGCCAATTTTGACATTTCTAAGAGAACTGCTCCCAACAGGTGCCAAACTGGAGGCTACAGGCAAGCGAGTCTGCAGCCTACCTCTCCCTCCTCTTTGTACCGTTGGGACAATCTCTTCCTCAGAGCTGCTCCCACCACCTTGCTGTTGCTCACGCCATGTTGGGTCTCGGACTTCATCATCTCCACTACCCTCTTCCAACACCTGCTGCTGTTGGATGGTCTGGGCAGCACCATGCTCCACAAAACCTGGCACCTGAGTCTCATCATCATCATAAGATGCGTTCTGCGGTGTGCTGTCCATCGGCACTGGCTCACCCGCCTCTTCAGATTGAGAGAGACACAGCTGTTGCGCATCACTGCATACTCCCTCTTCTTCAAATTGCAGAATGCTGCTTGCCTGTGCCCGTGTTTGCGAGCCAACAGATTCTGAAAACAGAAGCAGAGACTCAGCTGGCTCCTGTACAGAACTCTCTGACTGCCTTGGCAATTTGACAGGCGGTGAACAGACAGATGGTTGCTCAACAGTGTTGTGTTCCTGAGAGGAGGTGGAAGGAATTGAAGTCGATGCATTGGCTGCCATCCAACTAACAACGGCTTCAATTTGTTCTTCCCGCAGCAGGGGGGCACGCCGAGCTCCTACCAAAGTGCGCATAAAGGAACGCTCACGGGGATAAATGGTGGATGCTGTGTCACTGAGGGCGGCAGCAGACACAGAATCCCCACGTCCTCTCCCTGCTGAAACTCCACGGCCACGACCACGTGCCTTACTCACTGACTTCTTCATCTTGGTAGATTGATAAAGAAAGTCAGAAAAGTTATAACTTAAGGCCTAAGTGTGGTTATTACGCAGAGACTGAAGTGAACACTGAAACACAACTGTTCACAAATCACAATCTGTGAAAGGCTACTCCTTTGTCTACTTCTATAGTGTTTGCAACCAATGTATTGGATACGGATGGAAGCGCGTCACACTAATAGTTAAATTGCATGGAGCAGCAAGAATTACACTGAAGGAAAAAAAAAAAAAAGAGTCTGTGAGTGACAGGTGCAGATGCCTACAGACAGCGTTGCATGCAGAGCAAACTGCAGTGTCACCTGCACTCACACACACCTTGCAGAGCTGTTAAAACACTGCAGGCAAAAGGAAGCTTTACACAGCGGTTGGTGCTAGCCTGCCTAAAGCACAGTACACTAAATCGCAATCTCTAACTGTCCCTCAGAGTCAGCACAGCAGCGTTCTGTCCCTTACTGAATTCACAGCACAGTGACGCTAAAATGGCGGCGGCGCCTTTTATACACTGAAGAAAAAAAAAAAAAGAGTCTGTAGTGACAGGTGCAGATGCCTACAGACAGCGTTGCATGCAGAGCAAACTGCAGCGTCACCTGCACTCACACACACCTTGCAGAGCTGTTAAAACAACACTGCAGGCAAAAGGAAGCTTTACACAGCGGTTTGTGCTAGCCTGCCTACAGCACAGTACACTAAATCGCAATCTCTAACTTCCCTCAGAGTCAGCACAGCAGCGTTCTGTCCCTTACTGAATCACAGCACAGTGACGCTAAAATGGCGGCGGCGCCTTTTATAGTGCATTCTGACATCATTTCAGCATCCAATCACAGCCATGCCATTAGTTAACATGACCGCAGCAGTACAGGATGTGCCCACACTTCTTAGGATTCCTTATTGGCTGAATAAAATCACATTGCCTCGCAAATAATTATGGGAACTTCCGATTCCGGTATTCGATAAGACGAAAATATCGAAACGAATTATCGAAAGGCCGATAGAGCTAATATCGGCCGATAGCCGATATTTGCATTATCGTATCGCTCAACACTAGTCGTTAGTTTAGGAATCTGCAACCCATCAGTTACCAACATCTCAGGTGTTCTGCTGCCCTGCAGTTGTTCCTGTCCTCCTCAGCTACCGAAACATAACACCAGCCCCTTTAGTGAGGTCACAAGCCCAGATGTGTAAGTCTGCAACTGAGCCCCCCTGGTCATTCTAGCCTGGATGCCGTGTCAGTCGGATCCCAAATGAACTACGATGTGTGGCTCCTCACCCAGCCTGGTTTGCCGGAATGTTCTAAGTACCATGTGAGTGTTTCTTCTTTAATCCTGTTTTATTTTAATTGCTTGTATGTATTTTTAATTGTCTCACTTTGTAAAACATTTTTAAATCTTTTGTAACACTGCCTATCTTTTTGTGTGAACAAACACCAAGCCGCAGCCGCTGAAAAAACAGGAACAAGCAAATGAGCAAATAACAGTGGCTGCAGATGAACTGTGAGGAGCTCAGGCCCCAGGAGGGGACCTGGCTGATCTCCACAAAAGTGCAGAAAACAATGCAAAAAGCAAGCAGAAAAAGAAAAGCAAAAAATATCTTATCTGAAAGCAGGTGTTGACACAAAACATCTCAAATAAGTCTCCAAGGTCTGGTTTGTTCTCTCGGTTTGTCCATTGGTCTGAGGATGAAAAGCAGAGGAGAAAGATAATTGAACACCAAGTTTAGAACAAAATGTCCTCCAAAATCTGTAAACAAACTGGACTCCTCTGTCAGACGCAATGTTCTCCGTAATGCCATGTAACCGA
Source organism: Oophaga sylvatica (assembly GCA_033576555.1). Lineage (NCBI taxonomy): Eukaryota > Metazoa > Chordata > Amphibia > Anura > Dendrobatidae > Oophaga > Oophaga sylvatica. The sequence continues at coordinate 96,014 of JARQOD010000390.1, forward strand.
ACCACGTGCTGAAGGAACAAAGGCACCAATTCGGAGGAGGAAGGCAACTTAGGTAATGGCACAAGATGTATCATCTTGGAAAACCTATCACAGATTACCCAGATAACGGTCATTCTCTGAGAAACAGGGAGGTCGGAAATAAAATCCATAGAGATATGGGTCCATGGCCTCTTGGGCACAGGTAATGGCATTAACAATCCACTAGAGCGAGAGCAAGGCTTGGAGCGAGAGCAAGTCCCACAGGACTGCACAAATTCCTTGACGTCACGAGACAAAGTAGGCCACCAAAAGGACCGACTCACCAAGTCTCTGGTACCAAAAATCCCGGGATGACCAGCCAACGCGGAACAATGAATCTCAGACATCACACTCTTCTTCCACTGGTCTGGGACAAACAATTTCTCAATAGGGCAGGACTCGGGTTTATCCTCCTGACACCTTTCCAAGGCCAGTCTCAAATTGGGTGAGATGGCGGAAATAACTACACCCTCTTTCAAAATAACAGCAGGATCAGATAACTCAGGAGAGTCCGCAAAGAAACTTCTCGAGAGGGCACCCGCCTTAACATTCTTAGTGCCAGGAAAAAAAGAAACCACAAAATTAAAACGTGTGAAAAACAAGGCCCACCTGGCCTGTCTAGGATTAAGTCGATTGGCTGATTCGAGATAAACCAGATTCTTATGGTCCGTGAGGACCACCACCTGATGTTTGGCTCCTTCCAGCCAATGTCTCCACTCTTCAAAGGCCCACTTCCTGGCCAATAACTCCCGATTACCCACGTCATAATTACGTTCAATTGGAGAAAATTTTTGAGAGAAAAAAGCACAAGGGTTACTCTTAGAGGTCTCTGGATCTCTTTGGAACAAAACGGCACCTGCCCCAATCTCAGAGGCATCAACCTCCACCTGAAACGGTAGAGAAGCATCAGGCTGCCGTAGAACAGGAGCAGAAGTGAATCTCTGCTTAAGTTCCTGAAACGCAGAGACTGCCTCAGGAGGCCAATTCACCACATCAGAACCCTTTTTGGTCAAATCAGTCAATGGTTTAACAATAACAGAGAAATTACCAATAAATTTAAGATAAAAATTGGCAAAACCCAAAATTCTCTGAAGAGCCTTCAATGAAGTAGGTTGGACCCAATCACAGATGGCCTGAACCTTGACCGGGTCCATTTCAATAACAGATGGAGACAAAATGAATCCCAGAAATGAGACCTTCTGTACGCCAAAAAGACACTTTGATCCCTTCACATACAGTGCATTCTCTCTCAAAATCTGGAACACAGTCCGAACATGTTTCACATGAGAGTCCCAGTCATTGGAAAAAATCAAGATATCATCCAAATTAACAATCAGAAATTTATCCACAAAATCCCTGAAAATGTCATTCATGAAGGACTGAAAGACGGAAGGAGCATTAGTGAGCCCAAAGGGCATCACTAGGTACTCAAAATGCCCCTCTGGGGTATTAAACGCCGTCTTCCATTCATCCCCGTGCTTAACCCCTTCACCCCCAAGGGTGGTTTGCACGTTAATGACCGGGCCAATTTTTACAATTCTGACCACTGTCTCTTTATGAGGTTATAACTCTGGAACGCTTCAACGGATCTTCGCGATTCTGAGATTGTTTTTCGTGACATATTGTACTTCATGATAGTGGTAAAATTTCTTCGATATAACTTGCGTTTATTTTTGAAAAAAACGCAAATATGGCGAAAATTTTGAAAATTTTGCAATTTTCAAACTTTGAATTTTTTTTTCCCTTAAAACAGAGAAATATGTCACACAAAATAGTTAAGAAATAACATTTCCCACATGTCTACTTTACATCAGCACAGTTTTGGAACCAAAATTTTTCTTTGTTAGGAAATTAGAAGGGTTAAAAGTTGACCAGTGATTTCTCATTTTTACAACAAAATTTACAAAGCCATTTTTTTAGGGACCACCTCACATTTGAAGTCACTTTGACGGGTCTATATGGCAGAAAATACCCCAAAGTGACACCACAAAAGTTTATAATGCCTGCGTGTGAAAAAAAACAAAACAATTTTCCACAAAAATGATTTTTTAGTCCCAAATTTTTGATTTCTCCCAAGGAAATTGGACCCCAAAACTTGTTGTCCAATTTGTCCTGAGTACGCTGATACCCCATATGTGGGGGGGGGGGGGGGGGGGAAACTGTTTGGGCGCACGGCAGGGCTTGGAAAAGAAGCAGTAACGTTTTGGAATGCAAACATTGATGGGGGTCATGTTCCGTTTGTAGTGCCCCAGATGAGCCTAAACAGTGGAAACCCCCCACAAGTGACCCCATTTTGGAAGCTAGACCCCCTAAGGAACTTATCTAGATCTTTGGTGAGCACTTTGAACCCCCAAGTGCTTCACACAAGTTTATAATGCCCGGGCATGAAAATAAAAAATCCTATTTTTTTCCCACAAAAATTATCTCTTAGTCACTAATTTTTTATTTTCCCATAGGTAACAGGAGAAATTGGACCACAAAATTTGTTGTCCAATTTGTCCTGAGTACGCTGATACCCCATATGTGGGGGGGAACCACTGTTTGGGCGCATGGCAGAGCTCGGAATGGAAGGAGCACCATTTGACTTTTTCCAACCAAAATTGTCTGGAATTGAGATTGGACGCCATGTTGCATTTGGAGAGCCCCTGATGTGCCTAAACAGTGGAAACCCCCCACAAGTGACCCCATTTGGGAAACTAGACCCCCTAAGGAACTTATCTAGATCTTTGGTGAGCAATTTGAACCCCAAGTGCTTCACACAAGTTTATAACGTAGAGCCGTAAAATTAAAAAATTATATTTTTTCCACAAAATTGATCTTTTCACCCCAATTTTTATTTTCCCAAGGGAAACAAGACTCCAAAAGTTATTGTGCAATTTGTCCTGAGTGCGCTGATACCCCATATGTGGGGGTAAACCACTGTTTGGGTGCATGGCAGAGTTTGGAAGGGAAGGAGCGCCGTTTGACTTTTTCAACGCAGAATTGGCTGGATGCCATGTCGTGTTTGGAGAGCTCCTGATCTGCCTAAACAGTGGAAACCCCCCACAAATGACACCATTTTGGAAACTAGACCCCTCAAGGAACTTATCTAGATGTGTGGTGAGCACTTTGAACCCCAAAGTGCTTCACAGAAGTTTATAACGTACAGCCGTAAAATAAAAAATCTTTTTTTTTTTTTTACAAAAATGATTTTTTAGCCCCCAATATTTTATTTTCACAAGGTAACTGGAGAAATTGGACCCCAAAAGTTGTTGTCCAATTTGTCCTGAGTATGCTGATACCCAATATGTGGGAGTAAACTACTGTATGGGCGCACGTCGGGGCTCGGAAGGGAAGTAGTGACGTTTTGGATTGCAGACTTTGATGGAATGGTCTGGGGGGGTCATGTCGCATTTGGAGAGCCCCTGATGCGCCTAAACAGTGGAAACCCTCCACAAGTGACCCCATTTTGGAAAATAGACCCCACAAGGAACTTATCTAGATGTGTGGTGAGCACTTTGAACCCCGAAGTGCTTCACAGAAGTTTATAACGTACAGCCGTAAAAATAAAAAATCCTTTTTTCTTTTACAAAAATGATTTTTTCGCCCCCAATATTTTATTTTCACAAGGGTAACAGGAGAAATTGGACACCAAAAGTTGTTGTCCAATTTGTCCTGAGTACGCTGATACCCAATATGTGGGAGTAAACTACTGTATGGCCGCACGTCGGGGCTCGGAAGGGAAGTAGTGACGTTTTGGATTGCAGACTTTGATGGAATGGTCTGGGGGAGTCATGTCGCATTTGGAGAGCCCCTGATGCGCCTAAACAGTGGAAACCCCCCACAAGTGACCCCATTTTGGAAAATAGACCCCACAAGGAACTTATCTAGATGTGTGGTGAGCACTTTGAACCCCGAAGTGCTTCACAGAAGTTTATAACGTACAGCCGTAAAAATAAAAAATCCTTTTTTTTTTTTTTACAAAAATGATTTTTTCGCCCCCAATATTTTATTTTCACAAGGGTAACAGGAGAAATTGGACACCAAAAGTTGTTGTCCAAATTGTTGTCCAATTTGTCCTGAGTACCCCCCAACCTTACTGTGCATGGTCCTCTCACCCCCCAACCCTGATGTGCATGGTCCGCTCACCCCCAATCCTGATGTGCATGGTCCCCTCACCCCCCAATCCTGATGTGCATGGTCCCCTCAACCCCCAATCCTGATGTGCATGGTCCCCTCACCCCCCAAACCCTGATGTGCATGGTCCCCTCACCCCCAACCCTGATGTGCATGGTCCCCCACCCCCCCAACCCTGATGTGCATGGTCCCCTCACCCCCCAACCCTGATGTGCATGGTCCGCTCACCCCCCAATCCTGATGTGCATGGTCCCCTCACCCCCCTATCCTAATATGCATGGTCCCTCACCCCCCCAATCCTGATGTGCATGGTCCCCTCACCCCCCAACCTGATGTGCATGGTCCCCTCCCCCCCCCAACCCTGATGTGCATGGTCCCCTCACGCCCCCCCTATCCTGATGTGCATGGTCCCTCACCCCCAATCCTGATGTGCATGGTCCCCTCACCTCCCCAACCTGATGTGCATGGTCCCCTCACCCCCCAACCGTGATGTGCATGGTCCCCTCACCCCCCAACCTGATGTGCATGGTCCCCTCACCCCCCAACCCTGATGTGCATGGTCCCCTCACCCCCCAACCTGATGTGCATGGTCCCCTCACCCCCCAACCCTGATGTGCATGGTCCCCTCACCCCCAATCCTGATGTGCATGGTCCCCTCACCCCCCAACCCTGATGTGCATGGTCCCCTCACCCCCCAACCTGATGTGCATGGTCCCCTCACCCCCCAACCCTGATGTGCATGGTCCCCTCACCCCCCAACCCTGATGTGCATGGTCCGCTCACCCCCCAATCCTGATGTGCATGGTCCCCTCACCCCCCCCTATCCTAATATGCATGGTCCGCTCACCCCCCAATCCTGATGTGCATGGTCCCTCACCCCCCCAACCTGATGTGCATGGTCCCCTCACGCCCCCCCCTATCCTGATATGCATGGTCCCCTCACGCCCCCCCTATCCTGATGTGCATGGTTCCCTCACTCCCCAATCCTGATGTGCATGGTCCCTCACCCCCAACCCTGATGTGCATGGCCCCCTCACCGCTATTAAACTGCACAGATACCCCAAAAATAAAAAAAAACATTTATACTCACCTTTCATCCCTGTGCTCCAGCACTGTTCCGTTCTGCTGGACGCCGGGGGAGGAGAGCGGCACCGGAGTACGCACATGCCCATACCGCGCGGTCCGGCGCCATATTGCTGAAGACACACTGTAAATGTGTCTTCAGCAAAATGGCGCCGGATAGCGCTACTGCGCATGCGCGATCCGACGCGCACTCCTGGTCTCCTGCCCTGGGAGAAAGAAGAGCCGTGGCAACGCTCCTCCCGGTCAGGTAAGTGAGTATGGCGCCGGAGATCGTGGTATGCATCCAGTGTCTACGCATACCGCGATCTCCGGCGCCATACAGAGTACTCACCGCTCTGGATGCCTCACTCTGTCTGGAGCCAGACTGCGCAGGCGTGTTGCGCTTGCGCAGTCTATAAAGGCTTCAGACAGAGTGACGCTCCTACCGTTATATTATAGATAGCATTGTATTTCCTATATATGGCACATGAGCCGTGTTCACACTAGTAACATCCAGCCTACAAGTGTTGACACGTTAGCACACATTGGAATAACACCATGGTTGTTCCACCCACTAGTCTCTGCTTTATCCCATGACTATATCTAACCCTCACGGCACACACCACTATGTCAGCTTCAACTACGCATGCGCTCGAATGACCCGTTGTCATGACACCGGCACGCTACATGAGCTTTCTAAGAAACTGCTACTGCGCATGCGCAGGAATTTTACTGTAGCCATGACAACTACACGTGACACGGCATCAGCGATGACGCACTTCCGGTCTCGTGCCCGGCGTCACGCGCTCTATAAATACCCGCCACGTGCATTGTTATGCAAGCCATTATTGCGGGAGCACGCGAACCTGACGGCAGAGCAAGGTAGGGATCTACTTCGTGACATTGCTGGCGCGGCACACCACGCAGTCGCTGTGGAGCACGGTGCCAGCTCGCCTCCCCATCGCGCATTCAACTGTATCAGCATTATCGATGCCTATACAGGTGAAAGCAATGGTGGAGGACTGACGCGCTCTCTCCCATCATTCCCACGCTACGTCTGTCGCAGCGGGCGCAATGACGTCACCTTATTGCGCCCCACGCTGCTCTGGAGCAGCGAGGAAATGGGGATAGATGACCAATGTATGTATTCATCGATTACATCTCTATGGGCCCTGCGTTGTACTACAATGTGGGGGACTGCGTTGTGTTACTCTGTGGGGCCCTGTATTGTGCTACTCTGTGGGGCCCTGTATTGTGCTACTCTGTGGGGCCCTGATTGTGCTACTCTGTGGGGCCCTGGATTGTGCTACTCTGTGGGGCCCTGGATTGTGCTACTCTGTGGGGCCCTGATTGTGCTACTCTGTGGGGCCCTGATTGTGCTACTCTGTGGGGCCCTGGATTGTGCTACTCTGTGGGGCCCTGGATTGTGCTACTCTGTGGGGCCCTGATTGTGCTACTCTGTGGGGCCCTGATTGTGCTACTCTGTGGGGCCCTGGATTGTGCTACTCTGTGGGGCCCTGCATTGTGCTACTCTGTGGGGCCCTGCATACTCTGTCTGCATTTTACTCTGTGGGGCCCTGCATTGTGCTACTCTGTGGGGCCCTGCATTGTGCTACGTGCCTGATGTGCTACGTGCCCTGCATTGTGCTACTGTGTCTGCATTGTGCTACCTGTGCCTGCATTGTGCTACCTGTCCTGCATTGTGCCGCCCTGCATTGTGCTACTCGTGGGGCCCTGCATTGTGCTACTCTGTGGGCCCTGCATTGTGCTACTCTGTGGGCCCTGCATTGTGCTACTTGTGGCCCTGCATTGTGCTACTTGGCGCTCACTGCATTGTGTACTCTGTAGGGCCCTGCATTGTGCTACTGTGGGGCCCTGCATTGTGCTACTGTGGGGGCCTGCATTGTGCTACTTGGGGGCCCTGCATTGTGCTACTGGTCCCTGCATTGTGCTACTGGCCCTGCATTGTGCTACTGGGCCCTGCATTGTGCTACTCTGTGGGGCCCTGCATTGTGCTACTCTGGGGCCCTGCATTGTGCTACTCTGCGGGGCCCTGCATTGTGCTACTCTGCGGGCCCTGCATTGTGCTACTCTGCGGGGCCCTGCATTGTGCTACTCTGCTGTGGGCCCTGCATTGTGCTACTCTGCGGGGCCCTGCATTGTGCTACTCTGCGGGGCCCTGCATTGTGCTACTCTGCGGGGCCCTGCATTGTGCTACTCTGCGGGGCCCTGCATTGTGCTACTCTGCGGGGCCCTGCATTGTGCTACTCTGCGGGGCCCTGCATTGTGCTACTCTGCGGGGCCCTGCATTGTGCTACTCTGCGGGGCCCTGCATTGTGCTACTCTGCGGGGCCCTGCATTGTGCTACTCTGCGGGGCCCTGCATTGTGCTACTCTGCGGGGCCCTGCATTGTGCTACTCTGCGGGGCCCTGCATTGTGCTACTCTGCGGGGCCCTGCATTGTGCTACTCTGCGGGGCCCTGCATTGTGCTACTCTGCGGGGCCCTGCATTGTGCTACTCTGCGGGGCCCTGCATTGTGCTACTGTCCCTGCATTGTGCTACTGTGTCCCTGCATTGTGCTACTGTATCCCTGATTGTGCTACTGTATCCCTGCATTGTGCTACTGTATCCCTGCATTGTGCTACTGTATCCCTGCATTGTGCTACTCTGGTGGACTGCACTGTATTACACTGTAGTGGACTGCATTGTATTACTCTGTTTACTGCATTTTGCTATGTGGGGCCCTGCATTGTTACTCTTGGGGGACTGCATTGTGCTACTGTGTCCCTGCATTGTGCTACTGTGTCCCTGCATTGTGCTACTGTGTCCCTGCATTGTGCTACTGTGTCCCTGCATTGTGCTACTGTGTCCCTGCATTGTGCTACTGTGTCCCTGCATTGTGCTACTGTGTCCCTGCATTGTGCTACTGTGTCCCTGCATTGTGCTACTGTGTCCCTGCATTGTGCTACTCTGGTGGACTGCACTGTATTACACTGTAGTGGACTGCATTGTATTACTCTGTTGTTTACTGCATTTTGCTATGTGGGGCCCTGCATTGTGCTACTCTGCGGGGCCCTGCATTGTGCTACTCTGCGGGGCCCTGCATTGTGCTACTCTGCGGGCCCTGCATTGTGCTACTCTGCGGAGCCCTGCATTGTGCTACTCTGCGGGGCCCTGCATTGTGCTACTCTGCGGGGCCCTGCATTGTGCTACTCTGCGGGGCCCTGCATTGTGCTACTCTGCGGGGCCCTGCATTGAATTCCTCTGTGGGGCCCTGCATTGAATTCCTCTGTGGGTCCCTGCATTGAATTCCTCTGTGGGGCCCTGCATTGAATTATTCTGTGGGGCCCTGCATTGATTTACTCTGTGGGGCCCTGCATTGATTTACTCTGTGGGGCCCTGCATTGAGTTACTCTGTGGGGGACTGCATTGTGCTACTCTGGGTCCCTGCATTGTGCTACTCTGGGTCCCTGCATTGTGCTACTCTGGGTCCCTGCATTGTGCTACTCTGTGGGTCCCTGCATTGTGCTACTCTGCTTGGGACTGCATTGTGCTACTCTGTGGGGCCCTGCATTGTGCTACTCTGTGTGGCCCTGCATTATGCCTAGCCATTGCGCCCCGGCCTTATGCCTAGCCATTGCGCCCCGGCCTTATGCCTAGCCATTGCGCCCCGGCCTTATGCCTAGCCATTGCGCCCCGGCCTTATGCCTAGCCATTGCGCCCCGGCCTTATGCCTAGCCCTTGGCGCCTGCCTTATGCCTAGCCAAGCCCTTGGACGCCTGCCTTATGCCTAGCCAAGCCCTTGGGCGCCGGCCTTATGCCTAGCCAAGCCCTTGGGCGCCGGCCTTATGCCTAGCCAAGCCCTTGGGCGCCAGCCTTATGCCTAGCCAAGCCCTTGGGCGCCGGCCTTATGCCTAGCCAAGCCCTTGGGCGCCGGCCTTATGCCTAGCTAAGCCCTTGAGCGCCGGCCTTATGCCTAGCCAAGCCTTGGGCGCCGGCCTTATGCCTAGCCATTGGCCCGCTATGCTACCTGGCCTTATGCCTAGCCATTGGCCCGGCCTTATGCCTAGCCCTTGGGCGCCGGCCTTATGCCTAGCCCTTGGGCGCCGGCCTTATGCCTAGCCCTTGGGCGCCGGCCTTATGCCTAGCCAAGCCCTTGGGCGCTGGCCTTATTCTAGCCATTGTGCCCCGACCTTATGCTTAGCCATTGTGCCCCGGCCTTATGCCTAGAAAAGCCCTTGGGCGCTGGCCTTATGCCTAGCCAAGCCCTTGGGCGCCGGCCTTATGCCTAGCCAAGCCCTTGGGCGCCGGCCTTATGCCTAGCTGCCATATGCGCCCGGCCTTATGCCTAGCCATTACGCCCCGGCCTTATGCCTAGCCATTGCGCCCCGGCCTTATGCCTAGCCATTGCGCCCCGGCCTTATGCCTGCATTGCCCGGCATGCCTGCATTGCGCCCCGGCCTTATGCCTAGCCAAGCCCTTGGACGCCTGCCTTATGCCTAGCCAAGCCCTTGGACGCCTGCCTTATGCCTAGCCAAGCCCTTGGGCGCCGGCCTTATGCCTAGCCAAGCCCTTGGGCGCCGGCCTTATGCCTAGCCAAGCCCTTGGGCGCCGGCCTTATGCCTAGCCAAGCCCTTGGGCGCCGGCCTTATGCCTAGCTAAGCCCTTGAGCGCCGGCCTTATGCCTAGCCAAGCCCTTGGGCGCGCCACGGCCCTTATGCCTAGCCATTGCGCCCCGGCCTTATGCCTAGCCATTGCGCCCCGGCCTTATGCCTAGCCATTGCGCCCCGGCCTTATGCCTAGCCATTGCGCCCCGGCCTTATGCCTAGCCATTGCGCCCCGGCCTTATGCCTAGCCCTTGGGCGCCGGCCTTATGCCTAGCCCTTGGGCGCCGGCCTTATGCCTAGCCCTTGGGCGCCGGCCTTATGCCTAGCCAAGCCCTTGGGCGCCGGCCTTATGCCTAGCCAGCCTTGGGCGCTGGCCTTATGCTTAGCCATTGTGCCCCGACCTTATGCTTAGCCATTGTGCCCCGGCCTTATGCCTAGAAAGCCCTTGGGCGCTGGCCTTATGCCTAGCCAAGCCCTTGGGCGCCGGCCTTATGCCTAGCCAAGCCCTTGGGCGCCGGCCTTATGCCTAAGCCAGCCTTGGGCCGCCGGCCTTATGCCTAGCCATTGCGCCCGGCCTTATGCCTAGCCATTCGCCCCGGCCTTATGCCTAGCCATTGCGCCCCGCCTTATGCCTAGCCATTGCGCCCCGGCCTTATGCCTAGCCATTGCGCCCCGGCCTTATGCCTAGCCATTGCGCCCCGGCCTTATGCCTAGCCATTGCGCCCCGGCCTTATGCCTAGCCATTGCGCCCCGGCCTTATGCCTAGCCATTGCGCCCCGGCCTTATGCCTAGCCATTGCGCCCCGGCCTTATGCCTAGCCATTGCGCCCCGGCCTTATGCCTAGCCATTGCGCCCCGGCCTTATGCCTAGCCATTGCGCCCCGGCCTTATGCCTAGCCATTGCGCCCCGGCCTTATGCCTAGCCATTGCGCCCCGGCCTTATGCCTAGCCATTGCGCCCCGGCCTTATGCCTAGCCATTGCGCCCCGGCCTTATGCCTAGCCATTGTGGCCCTGCATTGTGCTACTCTGCGGGCCCTGCATTGTGCTACTCTGTGGGCCCTGCATTGTGCTACTCTGTGGCCCTGCATTGTGCTACTCTGTGGGCCCTGCATTGTGCTACCTGTGGGCCCTGCATTGTGCTACTGTGTCCCTCATTGTGCTACCTGTGGCCCTGCATTGTGCTACTGTGTCCCTGCATTGTGCTACTGTGGTCCCTGCATTGTGCTACTCTGTGGCCTGCATTGTGCTACCTGTGGGGCCCTGCATTGTGCTACTCTGTGGGCCCTGCATTGTGCTACTCTGTGGGCCCTGCATTGTCTACTCTGTGGGGCCCTGCATTGTGCTACTCTGTGGGGCCCTGCATTGTGCTACTCTGTGGGGCCCTGCATTGTGCTACTCTGTGGGGCCTGCATTGTGCTACTCTGTGGGGCCCTGCATTGTGCTACTCTGTGGGCCCTGCATTGTGCTACTCTGTGGCCCTGCATTGTGCTACTCTGTGGGCCCTGCATTGTGCTACTCTGTGGAGTCTACTTGCTCATTGTGCTACTCTGTGGGCCCTGCATTGTGCTACTGTGCTGCATTGTGTACTGTGCTGCATTGTGCTACTGTGTGACTGCATTGTATTACCTGTGTGTCCTGCATTGTGCTACTGTGGGGCCCTGCATTGTGCTACTCTGGTGGCCTGCATTGTGCTACTCTGTGGGGCCCTGCATTGTATCTCTGGTGCTCCTGCATGCTACTGTGGGGCCCTGCATTGTGCTACTCTGTGGGGCCCTGCATTGTGCTACTCTGTGGGGCCCTGCATTGTGCTACTCTGTGGGGCCCTGCATTGTGCTACTCTGTGGGCCCTGCATTGTGCTACTCTGTGGGGCCCTGCATTGTGCTACTCTGTGGGCCCTGCATTGTGCTACTCTGTGGGGCCCTGCATTGTGCTACTCTGTGGGCCCTGCATTGTGCTACTCTGTGGGCCCTGCATTGTGCTACTCTGTGGGGCCATGCTATTGTGGCTATTCTGTGGGGCCCTGCATTGTGCTACTCTGTGGGCCCTGCATTGTGCTACTCTGTGGGCCCTGCATTGTGCTACTTGTGGGCCCTGCATTGTGCTACTCTGTGGGGCCCTGCATTGTGCTACTCTGTGGTACCTGCATTGTGCTATCTGTGGGGCCCTGCATTGTGCTACTGTCCTGCATTGTGCTACCGTGCCCTGCATTGTGCTACTCTTGGGCCTGCATTGTGCTACTGTGGGCCCTGCATTGTGCTACTCTGTGGGCCCTGCATTGTGCTACTCTGTGGGCCCTGCATTGTGCTACTCTGTGGGGCCCTGCATTGTGCAACTCTGTGGTCCCTGCATTGTGCTACTCTGTGGGGCCCTGCATTGTGCTACTCTGTGGGGCCCTGCATTGTGCTACTCTGCGGGGCCCTGCGTTGTGCTACTCTGCGGGGCCCTGCGTTGTGCTACTCTGCGGGGCCCTGCGTTGTGCTACTCTGCGGGGCCCTGCGTTGTGCTACTCTGCGGGGCCCTGCGTTGTGCTACTCTGCGGGGCCCTGCGTTGTGCTACTCTGCGGGGCCCTGCGTTGTGCTACTCTGCGGGGCCCTGCGTTGTGCTACTCTGCGGGGCCCTGCGTTGTGCTACTCTGCGGGGCCCTGCGTTGTGCTACTCTGCGGGGCCCTGCGTTGTGCTACTCTGCGGGGCCCTGCGTTGTGCTACTCTTGTGGACTGTATTGGTCTGTGGGGGACTTAATTGTATTACTCTGTGGTGGACTGAGTTGTGCTACTGTGTCCCTGTATTGTGCTACTGTGGGGCTCTGCATTCTGCTACTCTGGGTCCCTGCATTGTGCTACTCTGCTGAGGACTGCACTGTATTACTCTGTAGTGGACTGCATTGTATTACTCTGTAGTGGACTGCATTGTATTACTCTGTTTACTGCATTTTGCTATGTGGGGCCCTGCATTGTTACTCTGTGGGGACTGCATTGTGCTACTGTGTCCCTGCATTGTGCTACTGTGTCCTGCATTGTGCTACTGTGTCCCTGCATTGTGCTACTGTGTCCCTGCATTGTGCTACTGTGTCCCTGCATTGTGCTACTGTGTCCCTGCATTGTGCTACTGTGTCCCTGCATTGTGCTACTGTGTCCCTGCATTGTGCTACTGTGTCCCTGCATTGTGCTACTGTGTCCCTGCATTGTGCTACTGTGTCCCTGCATTGTGCTACTGTGTCCCTGCATTGTGCTACTGTATCCCTGCATTGTGCTACTGTATCCCTGCATTGTGCTACTTCCTGTTGTGCACTGTATTGCACTGTGTATGACTGCATTGTATTACTGTATTACTGCATTTGCTAGTTGGCCCTGCATTGTACTCTGTGGGGACTGCATTGTGCTACTGGTGCCTGCATGTATTCACTGTGGCTGCATTTGCTATGTGGCCCTGCATTGTGCTACTGTGTGCCCTGCATTGTGCTACTGTGTCCCTGCATTGTGCTACTGTGTCCCTGCATTGTGCTACTGTGTCCCTGATTGCTACTGTGTCCCTGCATTGTGCTACTGTGTCCCTGCATTGTGCTACTGTGTCCCTGCATTGTGCTACTGTGTCCCTGCATTGTGCTACTGTATCCCTGCATTGTGCTACTGTGTCCCTGCATTGTGCTACTGTGTCCCTGCATTGTGCTACTGTGTCCCTGCATTGTGCTACTGTTCCCTGCATTGTGCTACTGTATCCCTGCATTGTGCTACTGTATCCCTGCATTGTGCTACTGTATCCCTGCATTGTGCTACTGTATCCCTGCATTGTGCTACTGTATCCCTGCATTGTGCTACTGTATCCCTGCATTGTGCTACTGTATCCCTGCATTGTGCTACTCTGGTGGACTGCACTGTATTACACTGTAGTGGACTGCATTGTATTACTCTGTTGTTTACTGCATTTTGCTATGTGGGGCCCTGCATTGTGCTACTCTGCGGGGCCCTGCATTGTGCTACTCTGCGGGGCCCTGCATTGTGCTACTCTGCAGGGCCCTGCATTGTGCTACTCTGCGGGGCCCTGCATTGAATTCCTCTGTGGGGCCCTGCATTGAATTCCTCTGTGGGGCCCTGCATTGAATTTCTCTGTGGGGCCCTGCATTGATTTACTCTGTGGGGCCCTGCATTGTTTTACTCTGTGGGGCCCTGCATTGATTTACTCTGTGGGGCCCTGCATTGTGTTACTCTGTGGGGACTGCATTGTGCTACTCTGGGTCCCTGCATTGTGCTACTCTGGGTCCCTGCATTGTGCTACTCTGGGTCCCTGCATTGTGCTACTCTGTGGTCCCTGCATTGTGCTACTCTGTGTGGCCCTGCATTATGCCTAGCCAGCCTTGGGCCCGGCCTTATGCCTAGCCATTGCGCCCGGCCTTATGCCTAGCCATTGCGCCCCGGCCTTATGCCTAGCCATTGCGCCCCGGACTTATGCCTAGCCATTGCGCCCCGGCCTTATGCCTAGCCATTGCGCCCCGGCCTTATGCCTAGCCATTGCGCCCCGGCCTTATGCCTAGCCATTGCGCCCCGGCCTTATGCCTAGCCATTGCGCCCGGCCTTATGCCTAGCCATGCGCCCCGGCCTATGCCTAGCCATGCGCCCCGGCCTTATGCCTAGCCATTGCGCCCGGCCTTATGCCTAGCCATTGCGCCCCGGCCTTATGCCTAGCCAAGCCCTTGGACGCCTGGCCTTATGCCTAGCCAAGCCCTTGGGCGCCGGCCTTATGCCTAGCCAAGCCCTTGGGCGCCGGCCTTATGCCTAGCCAAGCCCTTGGGCGCCGGCCTTATGCCTAGCCAACCTTGGGCCCGGCCTTATGCCCAGCCATTGGCCCGGCCTTATGCCCTTGAGCCCCTGCTTGCGCCGGCCTTATGCCTAGCCAATGCCCGGCCTTATCAGCCAACCATTGGCCCGGCCTTGCGCCACTGCCCCGCCTTTCCTAGCCGTCCCCTTATGCCAGCCTTGCGCCGGCCTTATGCCTAGCCATTGCGCCCGGCCTTATGCCTAGCCTTGGCCCGGCCTTATCCTAGCCCCCTTGGCCCCGGCCTTATGCCAAGCCCTTGGGCCCGGCCTTATGCCTAGCCAAGCCTTTGGGCGCCGGCCTTATGCCTAGCCAAGCCCTCGGGCGCGGCCTTATGCCTAGCCAAGCCCTCGGGCGCCGCCTTATGCCTAGCCAAGCCCTCGGGCGCCGGCCTTATGCCTAGCCAAGCCTCGGGCGCCGGCCTTATGCCTAGCCAAGCCCTCGGGCGCCGGCCTTATGCCTAGCAAGCCCTCGGGCGCCGGCCTTATGCCTAGCCAAGCCTTTGGGCGCCGGCCTTATGCCTAGCCAAGCCCTCGGGCGCCGGCCTTATGCCTAGCCAAGCCCTCGGGCGCCGGCCTTATGCCTAGCCAAGCCCTCGGGCGCCGGCCTTATGCCTAGCCAAGCCCTCGGGCGCCGGCCTTATGCCTAGCCAAGCCTCGGCGCCGGCCTTATGCCTAGCCAAGCCCTCGGGCGCCTGCCTTATGCCTAGCCAAGCCCTCGGGCGCCGGCCTTATGCCTAGCCAAGCCCTCGGGCGCCTGCCTTATGCCTAGCCAAGCCCTCGGGCGCCTGCCTTATGCCTAGCCATTGCCCCCGGCCTTATTCCTAGCCATTGCGCCCCGGCCTTATGCCTAGCCAAGCCCTTGGACGCCTGCCTTATGCCTAGCCAAGCCCTTGGGCGCCGGCCTTATGCCTAGCCAAGCCCTTGGGCGCCGGCCTTATGCCTAGTCAAGCCCTTGGGCGCCGGCCTTATGCTTAGCCATTGTGCCCCGGCCTTATGCCTAGCCAAGCCCTTGGGCACCGGCCTTATGCCTAGCCATTGTGCCCAGCCTTATGCCTAGCCATTGTGCCCCGGCCTTATGCTTAGCCATTGTGCCCCGGCCTTATGCCTAGCCCTTGGGCGCCGGCCTTATGCCTAGCCTTTGGGCGCCGGCCTTATGCCTAGCCCTTGGGCGCCGGCCTTATGCCTAGCCCTTGGGCGCCGGCCTTATGCCTAGCCCTTGGGCGCCGGCCTTATGCCTAGCCCTTGGGCGCCGGCCTTATGCCTAGCCCTTGGGCGCCGGCCTTATGCCTAGCCCTTGGGCGCGGCCTTATGCCTAGCCAAGCCCTTGGGCGCCGGCCTTATGCCTAGCCAAGCCCTTGGGCGCCGGCCTTATGCCTAGCCAAGCCCTTGGGCGCCGGCCTTAGCCTAGCCAAGCCCTTGGGCGCCGGCCTTATGCCTAGCCAAGCCCTTGGGCGCCGGCCTTATGCCTAGCCCTTGCCCCTTGGGCGCCGGCCTTATGCCTAGCCCTTGCGCCTGGGCGCCGGCCTTATGCCTAGCCTTGCGCCCTTGGGCGCCGGCCTTATGCCTAGCCTTGCGCCTTGGGCGCCGGCCTTATGCCTAGCCAAGCCCTTGGGCGCCGGCCTTATGCCTAGCCAAGCCCTTGGGCGCCGGCCTTATGCCTAGCCAAGCCCTTGGGCGCCGGCCTTATGCCTAGCCAAGCCCTTGGGCGCCGGCCTTATGCTTAGCCATTGCGCCCCGGCCTTATGCCTAGCCAAGCCTTGGACGCCTGCCTTATGCCTAGCCAAGCCTTGGGCGCCGGCCTTATGCCTAGCCAAGCCCTTGGCGCCGGCCTTATGCCTAGCCAAGCCCTTGGGCGCCGGCCTTATGCTTAGCCTTGGGCGCCTGCCTTATGCTTAGCCATTGTGCCCCGACCTTATGCCTTAGCCATTGTGCCCCGGCCTTATGCCTAGCCAAGCCCTGGGCGTCCGGCCTTATGCCTAGCCAAGCCCTTGGGTGCCGTCCTTATGCCTAGCCAAGCCCTTGGGCGCCGGCCTTATGCCTAGCCATTGTCGCCCGGCTTATGCTTAGCCATTGGCCCCGGCCTTATGCCTAGCCATTGTGCCCCGGCCTTATGCCTAGCCATTGTGCCCCAGCCTTATGCCTAGCCAAGCCCTTGGCGCCGGCCTTATGCCTAGCCAAGCCCTTGGGCGCCGGCCTTATGCCTAGCCAGAGCCCTTGGGCGCCGGCCTTATGCCTAGCCAAGCCCTTGGGCGCCGGCCTTATGCCTAGCCAAGCCCTTGGGCGCCGGCCTTATGCCTAGCCATTGTGCCCGCCTTATGCCTAGCCATTGTGCCCGGCCTTATGCCTAGCCAAGCCCTTGGACGCCTGCCTTATGCCTAGAAAAGCCTGGCGCCGGCCTTATGCCTAGCCAAGCCCTTGGCGCCGGCCTTATGCCTAGCCAAGCCCTTGGGCGCCGGCCTTATGCCTAGCCATTGCGCCCGGCCTTATGCCTAGCCATTGGCCCGGCCTTATGCCTCAAGCCTTGCGCCGGCCTTATGCCTAGCCATAGCGCCCCGGCCTTATGCCTAGCCATTGCGCCCGGCCTTATGCCTAGCCAATTGGCACCGGCCTTATGCCTAGCCATTGGCGCCGGCCTTATGCCTAGCCATTGGCCCCGGCCTTATGCCTAGCCATTGCGCCCGGCCTTATGCCTAGCCAAATTGGCCCGGCCTTATGCTTAGCCATTGCGCCCCGGCCTTATGCCTAGCCATTGCGCCCGGCCTTATGCCTAGCCATTGGACCCGGCCTTATGCCTAGCCATTGCGCCCGGCCTTATGCCTAGCCATTGATCCCCGGCCTTATGCCTAGCCATTGCGCCCCGGCCTTATGCCTAGCCATTGCGCCCCGGCCTTATGCCTAGCCAAGCCTTGGGCGCCGGCCTTATGCCTAGCCAAGCCCTCGGCGCCGGCCTTATGCCTAGCCAAGCCTCGGCGCCGGCCTTATGCCTAGCCAAGCTGGGCGCCGGCCTTATGCCTAGCCAAGCCCTGGGCGCCGGCCTTATGCCTAGCCAAGCCTGGGCGCCGGCCTTATGCCTAGCCAAGCCTTTGGGCGCCGGCCTTATGCCTAGCCAAGCCCTCGGCCGCCGGCCTTATGCCTAGCCAAGCCCTCGGGCGCCGGCCTTATGCTAGCCAAGCCTGGCGCCGGCCTTATGCCTAGTCAAGCCCTGGGCCCCGGCCTTATGCTTAGCCATTGTGCCCCGGCCTTATGCCTAGCCAAGCCCTTGGGCACCGGCCTTATGCCTAGCCATTGTGGCCCGCCTTATGCCTAGCCATTGTGCCCGGCCTTATGCCTAGCCAAGCCCTTGGGCGCCGGCCTTATGCTTAGCCATTGTGCGCCGGCCTTATGCCTAGCCAAGCCTTGGGCCCGGCCTTATGCTAGCCCTTGTGGCCCGGCCTTATGCTTAGCCCTTGGCCCGGCCTTATGCCTAGCCCCTTGGGCGCCGGCCTTATGCCTAGCCATTGGGCGCCGGCCTTATGCCTAGCCCTTGGGCGCCGGCCTTATGCCTAGCCACCCTTGGGCGCCGGCCTTAGTAGCCTAGCCCTTGGGCGCCGGCCTTATGCCTGCCAAGCCCTTGGGCGCCGGCCTTATGCCTAGCCAAGCCCTTGGGCGCCGGCCTTATGCCTAGCCAAGCCCTTGGGCGCCGGCCTTATGCCTAGCCAAGCCCTTGGGCGCCGGCCTTATGCCTAGCCAAGCCCTTGGGCGCCGGCCTTATGCCTAGCCAAGCCCTTGGGCGCCGGCCTTATGCCTAGCCAAGCCCTTGGGCGCCGGCCTTATGCCTAGCCAAGCCCTTGGGCGCCGGCCTTATGCCTAGCCAAGCCCTTGGGCGCCGGCCTTATGCCTAGCCAAGCCCTTGGGCGCCGGCCTTATGCCTAGCCAAGCCCTTGGGCGCCGGCCTTATGCCTAGCCAAGCCTTGGCGCCGGCCTTATGCCTAGCCAAGCCCTTGGGCGCCGGCCTTATGCCTAGCCAAGCCCTTGGGCGCCGGCCTTATGCCTAGCCAAGCCCTTGGGCGCCGGCCTTATGCCTAGCCAAGCCCTTGGGCGCCGGCCTTATGCCTAGCCAAGCCCTTGGGCGCCGGCCTTATGCCTAGCCAAGCCCTTGGGCGCCGGCCTTACTGCTATCCTGCCCCTTGGCTTTTTGTTTTGTTTTAACTAAATGCATGTTAGGGAAACAAAACAGGCAGTACGCTCTTCGCTCTTGTCCCGTCTGAATGCGCATGCACGACTGTATATGGGGAAGAAAGCATTACCCATTTACGGATGACAGACAAGAAGTGCCTGGTCGCTTGGAGCATGGGTTGTGGAGTGGCCCCGCTCTGTACAACAAAGGATCTAGTCCTCAACGTCCAAGTACAGAGTAGAAGGGTGAAAACTAGCTCTTCACCCCTAAGGGTGCTGCAACCTTTATGCAAAGAGTGCAAAGAGTATGCCTTATGCCTAGCCAAGCCCTTGTGCCCCGGCCTTATGCCTAGCCAAGCCCTTGGGCGCCGGCCTTATGCCTAGCCAAGCCCTTGGGCGCCGGCCTTATGCCTAGCCAAGCCCTTGGGCGCCGGCCTTATGCTAGCAAGCCCTTGGCCCGGCCTTATGCCTAGCCAACCCTTGGGCGCCGGCCTTATGCCTAGCCAAGCCCTTGGCGCCGGCCTTATGCCTAGCCAAGCCCTTGGGCGCCGGCCTTATCATGCCTAGCACCAATTGGGCCGGCCTATGCCTAGCCATGGCGCCGGCCTTATGCCTAGCCAAGCCCTTGGGCGCCGGCCTTAGCTAGCCATTGCCCGCCTATGCCTAAGCCCTTGGGCGCCGGCCTTATGCCTAGCCATTGGCCCGCCTTATGCCTAGCCATTGCGCCCGGCCTTATGCCTAGCCAAGCCCTTGGGCGCCGGCCTTATGCCTAGCCAAGCCCTTGGGCGCCGGCCTTATGCCTAGCCAAGCCCTTGGGCGCCGGCCTTATGCCTAGCCAAGCCCTTGGCGCTGGCCTTATGCCTAGCCAAGCCCTTGGGCGCCGGCCTTAAATGGCCTTAGCCAAGCCCCCTTGTAGCCACGCCGCCTTATGCCTAGCCAAGCCTTGGCGCCGGCCTTATGCTTAGCCATTGCGCCCCGGCCTTATGCCTACCTGCGCGCATTGCGCCCCGGCCTTATGCCTAGCCAATTGGCCCGGCCTTATGCCTAGCCATTGGCGCCCGGCCTTATGCCTAGCCATTGCGCCCCGGCCTTATGCCTAGCCATTGCGCCCCGGCCTTATGCCTAGCCATTGGCCCCGGCCTTATGCCTAGCCATTGCGCCCCGGCCTTATGCCTAGCCATTGCGCCCCGGCCTTATGCCTAGCCATTGCGCCCGGCCTTATGCCTAGCCAAGCCCTTGGCAGCCTGCCTTATGCCTAGCCAAGCCCTTGGCGCCGTGCCTTATGCCTAGCCAAGCCCTTGGGCGCCGCCTTATGCCTAGCCAAGCCCTTGGGCGCCGGCCTTATGCCTAGCCAAGCCCTTGGGCGCCGGCCTTATGCCTAGCCAAGCCCTTGGCGCCGGCCTTATGCCTAGCCAAGCCCTTGGGCGCCGGCCTTATGCCTAGCCAAGCCCTTGGGCGCCGGCCTTATGCCTAGCCAAGCCCTTGGGCGCCGGCCTTATGCCTAGCCAAGCCCTGGGCCCGCCTTATGCCTAGCCA
>JARQOD010000390.1:116421-158687 GCA_033576555.1 Oophaga sylvatica
CAAGGCTTGGAGCTTAGCCGGCCCAGCTGGCTAGCATAAGGCCGGCCAGGTTGGCGCTAAGGCCGGCCAAGGTGCTAGGCATAGGCGGCCAAGGGCTTGCAGGCTAGGCCGGCCCAGGGCTGCAGGTAGGCGGGGCCCAGGTGCTAGGCATAAGCCGGGGCCAGGGTGGCTAGGCAAAGGCGGGGCCCAAGGGTTGGCTAGGCATAGGCGGGGCCAAGGGTTGGCTAGGCATAAGGCGGGGCCAAGGGTTGCGGCATAGGCGGGGCCAAGGTTGGCTAGATAAGGCGGCCAAGGGCTTGGCTAGCATAGGCCGGCCAAGGGCTTGGCTAGGCTAAGCCGGGGCCAAGGGCTTGGCTAGGCTAAGGCCGGGGCCAGGCTTGCAGCTAAGGCCGGGGCCCAAGGGTTGGCTAGGCATAAGGCGGGCCCAAGGGTTGGCTAGGCATAAGGCCGGGGCCCAAGGGCTTGGCTAGGCATAAGGCCGGGCCAGGCTTGCTAGGCATAAGGCGGGCCAAGGGCTTGGCAGGTAAGGCGGGGCCCAAGGCTTGGCTAGGCTAGGCCGGGCACCAAGGCGGCTGGAAAGGCCGGGCCAAGGGTTGGCAGGCTAAGGCGGGGCCCAAGGCTTGCAGGCTAGCCGGGGCCAAGGGTTGGCAGGCTAAGGCCGGGGCCCAAGGGCTTGGCAAGGCTAAGGCGGGCCCAAGGTTGCTAGGCATAAGGCCGGAGCCAAGGGTTGGCTAGGCATAAGGCCGGGGCCCAAGGGCTTGGCTAGGCATAAGGCGGGGCCCAAGGGCTTGGCTAGGCATAAGGCCGGGGCCCAAGCTTGGCTGCATAATGGCCCAAGCTGCCAAAGGCCGGGGCCCAAGGCTTGGCTAGGCTAGGCCGGCCCAAGGCTTGGCAGGCATAAGGCCGGGGCCCAAGGGCTTGGCAGGCTAAGGCCGGGGCCCAAGGGCTTGGCTAGGCATAAGGCCGGGCCAAGGCTTGGCTAGGCATAAGGCCGGGGCCAAGGGCTTGGCTAGGCATAAGGCCGGGGCCAGGGTTGGCTAGGCATAAGGCCGGGGCCCAAGGGCTTGGCTAGGCATAAGCC
Organism: Oophaga sylvatica; assembly: GCA_033576555.1. Taxonomy (NCBI): domain Eukaryota; kingdom Metazoa; phylum Chordata; class Amphibia; order Anura; family Dendrobatidae; genus Oophaga; species Oophaga sylvatica. Next base: position 117,503 of record JARQOD010000390.1, read on the forward strand.
GGGCCCAAGGGCTTGGCTAGGCTAAGGCCGGGCCCAAGGGCTTGGCTAGTAAAGGCCGGGCCCAAGGGTTGGCTAGCATAAGGCCGGGGCCCAAGGGCTTGGCTAGGCATAAGCCGGGCCCAGGGCTTGGCTAGGCATAAGGCCGGGGCCAAGGGCTTGGCAGGCTTAAGGCCGGGGCCCAAGGGCTTGGCAGGCTAAGGCGGGGCCAAGGGCTTGGCTAGGCTAAGGCGGCCCAAGGGCTTGCAGGCATAAGGCCGGGCCCAAGGCTTGGCTAGGCTAAGGCCGGGCCCAGGTTGGCTAGGCTAAGGCCGGGGCCCAAGGTTGGCAGGCTAAGGCCGGGCCCAAGGGCTTGGCAAGGTTAAGGCCGGGGCCAGGCTTGGCAGCTTAAGGCCGGGGCCCAAGGGCTTGGCAGGCTAAGGCCGGGGCCCAGGGTTGGCAGGTAAGCGGCCCAAGGCTTGGCAGGCATAGGCGGGCCCAAGGGCTTGGCAAGGCTAAGGCCGGGCCCAACTGGCCTTGGCAAGGCTGGCAAAGGGGCCAAGGCTTGGCTAGGCATAAGGCGGGCCAAGGGCTTGGCTAGGCATAAGGCCGGGGCCCAAGGGCTTGGCAGGCTAAGGCCGGGGCCCAAGGGCTTGGCTAGGCATAAGGCCGGGGCCCAAGGGTTGGCTAGGCTAAGGCCGGGCCAAGGGTTGGCTAGGCATAAGGCCGGGGCCCAAGGGCTTGGCTAGCATAAGGCCGGGCCCAAGGGCTTGGCTAGCATAAGGCCGGGCCCAAGGCTTGGCTAGGCTAAGGCCGGGGCCCAAGGGCTTGTAGGCATAGGCGGGGCCAAGGCTTGGCTAGCATAAGGCCGGGGCCCAAGGCTTGCTGATAAGGCCGGGCCAGGGCTTGCTAGGCTAAGGCCGGGCCAAGGTTACTAGGCTAAGCGGGGCCAGTTGGTAGCTAAGCGGGGCCAGGTTGGCTAGGCATAAGGCATACTCTTGCACTCTTTGCATAAGGATGCGGCACCTTAGGGGTGAAGAGCTAGTTTTCACCCTTCTACTCTGTACTTGGACGTTGAGGACTAGATCCTTTGTTGTACAGTGCGGGGCCACTCCACAACCCCATGCTCCAAGCGACCAGGCACTTCTTGTCTGTCATCCGCAAATGGGTAATGCCTTCTTCCCCATTTACAGTCGTGCATGCGCATTCAGACGGGACAGAGCGAAGAGCGTACTGCCTGTTTTGTTTCCCTAACCGGCATGAAGTTAAAACAATAAACAAAAAGTCATGGGGCAGAAAGAGCTAGTAAGGCCGGGCCCAAGGGCTTGGCTAGGCATAAGGCCGGGGCCCAAGGGCTTGGCTAGAAATTTGGCCGCAGCCCAAGGGCTTGGCAAGGCATAAGGCCGGGGCCCAAGGGCTTGGCAAGGCAAGCCGGGGCCCAAGGGCTTGGAAGCATAAGGCCGGGGCCAAGGGCTTGGAGGCATAAGGCCGGGGCCCAAGGGCTGAGGCATAAGCGGCCCAAGGGCTGCAGAGGGGGCCCAAGGCTTGGCAGCATAAGGCGGGCCCAAGGGCTTGGCTAGGCATAAGGCCGGGGCCCAAGGGCTTGGCTAGGCATAAGGCCGGGCCCAAGGGTTGGCTAGGCATAAGGCCGGGGCCAAGGGCTTGGCTAGGCATAAGGCCGGGGCCCAAGGGCTTGGCTAGGCATAAGGCCGGGCCCAAGGGCTTGGCTAGCTAAGGCCGGGGCCAAGGGCTTGGCTAGCATAAGGCCGGGGCCCAAGGGCTTGGCTAGGCATAAGGCCGGGGCCCAAGGGCTTGGCTAGGCATAGGCCGGGGCCCAAGGGCTTGGTAGGATAAGCGGGGCCCAAGGGCTTGGCTAGGCATAAGGCGGGGCCCAAGGCTTGGCAGGCTAGCGGGGGGGGGGGGGGGGGGGGGGGGGGGGGGGGGGGGGGGGGGGGGGGGGGGGGGGGGGGGGGGGGGGGGGGGGGGGGGGGGGGGGGGGGGGGGGGGGGGGGGGGGGGGGGGGGGGGGGGGGGGGGGGGGGGGGGGGGGGGGGGGGGGGGGGGGGGGGGGGGGGGGGGGGGGGGGGGGGGGGGGGGGGGGGGGGGGGGGGGGGGGGGGGGGGGGGGGGGGGGGGGGGGGGGGGGGGGGGGGGGGGGGGGGGGGGGGGGGGGGGTAGGCATAAGGCCGGGGCCCAAGGGCTTGGCTAGGCATAAGGCCGGGGCCCAAGGGCTTGGCTAGGCATAAGGCCGGGCCAAGGGCTTGGCTAGGCATAAGGCCGGGGCCCAAGGGCTTGGCTAGGCATAAGGCCGGGGCCCAAGGGCTTGGCATAGGCATAAGGCGGGGCCCAAGGGTTGGCTAGGCATAAGGCCGGGGCCCAAGGGCTTGGCTAGGCATAAGGCGGGCCCAGGGCTTGGCAGGCTAAGGCGGCCCAGGGCTTGGCTAGGCATAAGGCCGGGGCCCAAGGGCTTGGCTAGGCATAAGGCCGGGGCCCAAGGGCTTGGCTAGGCATAAGGCCGGGGCCAAGGGCTTGGCTAGGCATAAGGCCGGGGCCCAAGGGCTTGGCTAGGCATAAGGCCGGGGCCAAGGGCTTGGCTAGGCATAAGGCCGGGCCCAAGGGCTTGGCTAGGCATAAGGCCGGGGCCCAAGGGCTTGGCTAGGCATAAGGCCGGGGCCCAAGGGCTTGGCTAGGCATAAGGCCGGGGCCCAAGGGCTTGGCTAGGCATAAGGCCGGGGCCCAAGGGCTTGGCTAGGCATAAGGCCGGGCCCAAGGGCTTGGCTAGGCATAAGGCCGGGCCCAAGGGCTTGGCTAGGCATAAGGCCGGGGCCCAAGGGCTTGGCTAGGCATAAGGCCGGGCCCAAGGGCTTGGCTAGGCATAAGGCCGGGGCCCAAGGGCTTGGCTAGGCATAAGGCCGGCAGGGCCCAAGGGGCATTGGCTAGGCATAAGGCCGGGGCCCAAGGGCTTGGCTAGCAAGGCCGGGCCCAAGGGCTTGGCTAGCATAAGGCCGGGCCCAAGGGTTGGCTAGGCATAAGGCCGGGGCCCAAGGGCTTGGCTAGGCATAAGGCCGGGGCCCAAGGCTTGGCCTAGGCATAAGGCCGGGGCCCAAGGGCTTGGCTAGGCATAAGGCCGGGGCCCAAGGTTTTGGCTAGGCATAAGGCCGGGGCCCAAGGGTTTGGCTTGGCTAGGCATAAGGCATACTCTTTGCACTCTTTGCATAAAGGATGCGGCACCCTTAGGGTGAAGAGCTAGTTTTCACCCTTCTACTCTGTACTTGGACGTTGAGGACTAGATCCTTTGTTGTACAGTGCGGGGCCACTCCACAACCCCATGCTCCAAGCGACCAGGCACTTCTTGTCTGTCATCCGCAAATGGGTAATGCCTTCTTCCCCATTTACAGTCGTGCATGCGCATTCAGACGGGACAAGAGCGAAGAGCGTACTGCCTGTTTTGTTTCCCTAACCGGCATGAAGTTAAAACAATAAAACAAAAAGTCATGGGGCAGAATAGCAGTAAGGCCAGGGCCCAAGGGCTTGGCTAGGCATAAGGCCGGGGCCCAAGGGCTTGGCTAGGCATAAGGCCGGGCCCAAGGCTTGGCTAGCATAAGGCCGGGGCCCAAGGCTTGGCAGGCATAAGGCCGGGGCCCAAGGCTTGGCAGGCATAAGGCCGGGCCCAAGGGCTTGGCTAGGCATAAGGCCGGGGCCCAAGGCTTGGCAAGGCATAAGGCCGGGGCCCAAGGGCTTGGCAGGCATAAGGCCGGGGCCCAAGGGCTTGGCTAGGCTAAGGCCGGGGCCCAAGGGCTTGGCTAGGCATAAGGCCGGGGCCCAAGGGCTTGGCTAGGCTAAGGCCGGGGCCAAGGGCTTGGCTAGGCATAAGGCCGGGGCCCAACTGGTAGCTAAGGCCGGGCCCAGGGCTAGGCATGCAAGGCCGGGGCCCAAGGTTGGCTAGGCATAAGGCCGGGGCCCAAGGGCTTGGCTAGCATAAGGCCGGGGCCCAAGGGCTTGGCTAGGCATAAGGCCGGGGCCCAAGGGCTTGGCTAGGCATAAGGCCGGGGCCCAAGGGCTTAGGCTAGGCAGTAAGGGCCGGGGCCCAAGGGCTTGGCTAGGCATAAGGCCGGGGCCCAAGGGCTTGGCTAGGCATAAGGCCGGGCCCAAGGGCTTGGCTAGGCATAAGGCCGGGGCCCAAGGGCTTGGCTAGGCATAAGGCCGGGGCCCAAGGCTTGGCTAGGCATAAGGCCGGGCCCAAGGCTTGGCTAGGCATAAGGCCGGGGCCCAAGGGCTTGGCTAGGCATAAGGCCGGGGCCCAAGGGCTTGGCTAGGCATAAGGCCGGGCCCAAGGGCTTGGCTAGGCATAAGGCCGGGGCCCAAGGGCTTGGCTAGGCATAAGGCCGGGGCCCAAGGGCTTGGCTAGGCATAAGCCGGGGCCCAAGGGCTTGGCTAGGCATAAGGCCGGGCCCAAGGGTTGGCTAAGGCATAAGGCCGGGCCCAAGGGCTTGGCTAGGCATAAGGCCGGGCCCAAGGGCTTGGCTAGGCATAAGGCCGGGCCCAAGGGCTTGGCTAGGCATAAGGCCGGGCCCAAGGGCTTGGCAGGCATAAGGCCGGGCCCAAGGCTTGGCTAGGCATAAGGCCGGACCAAGGGCTTGGCTAGGCATAAGGCCGGGCCCAAGGGCTTGGCTAGGCATAAGGCCGGGCCCAAGGGCTTTTGGGTAGGCATAAGGCCGGGCCCAAGGGCTTGGCTAGGCATAAGGCCGGGCCCAAGGGCTTGGCTAGGCATAAGGCCGGGGCCCAAGGGCTTGGCTAGGCATAAGGCCGGGGCCCAAGGGCTTGGCTAGGCATAAGGGGGGCCCAAGGGCTGCTAGCTAAGCCGGCCCAAGGGCTTGGCTAGGCATAAGGCCGGGGCCCAAGGGCTTGGCTAGGCATAAGGCCGGGGCCCAAGGGCTTGGCAGGCATAAGGCCGGGGCCCAAGGGCTTGGCTAGGCATAAGGCCGGGGCCCAAGGGCTTGGCTAGGCATAAGGCCGGGGCCCAAGGGCTTGGCTAGGCATAAGGCCGGGGCCCAAGGGCTTGGCTAGGCATAAGGCCGGGCCCAAGGGCTTGGCTAGGCATAAGGCCGGGGCCCAAGGGCTTGGCTAAGGCATAAGGCCGGGGCCCAAGGCTTGGCTAGGCATAAGGCCGGGGCCCAAGGGCTTGGCTAGGCATAAGGCCGGGGCCCAAGGGCTTGGCTAGGCATAAGGCCGGGGCCCAAGGGCTTGGCTAGGCATAAGGCCGGGCCCAAGGGCTTGGCTAGGCATAAGGCCGGGGCCCAAGGGCTTGGCTAGGCATAAGGCCGGGGCCCAAGGGCTTGGCTAGGCATAAGGCCGGGGCCCAAGGCTTGGCTAAGGCATAAGGCCGGGGCCCAAGGGCTTGGCTAGGCATAAGGCCGGGGCCCAAGGGCTTGGCTAGGCATAAGGCCGGGGCCCAAGGCTTGGCTAGGCATAAGGCCGGGCCCAAGGCTTGGCTATGGCATAAGGCCGGGGCCCAAGGGCTTGGCTAGGCATAAGGCCGGGGCCCAAGGGCTTGGCTAGGCATAAGGCCGGGGCCCAAGGCTTGGCTAGGCATAAGCCGGGCCCAAGGGCTTGGCTAGGCATAAGGCCGGGGCCCAAGGGCTTGGCTAGGCATAAGGCCGGGGCCCAAGGGCTTGGCTAGGCATAAGGCCGGGGCCCAAGGGCTTGGCTAGGCATAAGGCCGGGGCCCAAGGGCTTGGCTAGGCATAAGGCCGGGCCCAAGGGCTTGCTAGGCATAAGGCCGGGCCAAGGGCTTGGCTAGGCATAAGGCCGGGCCCAAGGTTTTGGCTAGGCATAAGGCCGGGGCCCAAGGGTTTGGCTGGTAGGCATAAGGCATACTCTTTGCACTCTTTGCATAAAGGATGCGGCACCCTTAGGGGTGAAGAGCTAGTTTTCACCCTTCTACTCTGTACTTGGACGTTGAGGACTAGATCCTTTGTTGTACAGTGCGGGGCCACTCCACAACCCCATGCTCCAAGCGACCAGGCACTTCTTGTCTGTCATCCGCAAATGGGTAATGCCTTCTTCCCCATTTACAGTCGTGCATGCGCATTCAGACGGGACAAGAGCGAAGAGCGTACTGCCTGTTTTGTTTCCCTAACCGGCATGAAGTTAAAACAATAAAACAAAAAGCCATGGGGCAGAATAGCAGTAAGGCCAGGGCCCAAGGGCTTGGCTAGGCATAACGGCCAGGTGTCGCCAAAGCCGGCCCAAGCTTGGCAAGGCATAAAGGCCGGGGCCCAAGGGCTTGGCTAAGGCATAAGGCCGGGGCCCAAGGGCTTGGCTAGGCATAAGGCCGGGGCCCAAGGGCTTGGCTAGGCTAAGGGAAGGCTCGGTGCCCAAGGGCTTGGCTAAGGCATAAGGCCGGGGCCCAAGGGCTTGGCTAGGCATAAGGCCGGGGCCCAAGGTTGGCTAGCTAAGCGGCCAGGTGGCTAGGCATAAGGCCGGGGCCCAAGGGCTTGGCTAGGCATAAGGCCGGGGCCCAAGGGCTTGGCTAGGCATAAGGCCGGGGCCCAAGGGCTTGGCTAGGCATAAGGCCGGGGCCCAAGGCTGCAGGCTAAGGCCAAGGGGCAGGCTAAGGCCGGGCCCAAGGCGGCTAGTAAGGCCAATGCTTCAGCTAAGCCGGAGGTTGGACGCGGGCCCAAGGGCTGCTAGCAAGCCGGCCAAGGCTTGGCTAGCATAAGGCGCCCAAGGCTTGGCTAGGCATAAGCGGGGCCAAGGGCTTGGCTAAGCATTAAGGCCGGGGCCCAAGGGCTGGCTAGCATAAGCCGGGCCCAAGGGCTGGCTAGCATAAGCCGAGGGTCCCAAGGCTTGGCTAGGCATAAGGCCGGGGCCCAAGGCTTGGCTAGGCATAAGGCCGGGGCCCAAGGGCTTGGCTAGCTAGGCCGGGCCCAAGCTTCTAGCATAAGGCCGGGGCCCAAGGCTGCTAGCATAAGGCCGGCCCAAGGCTAGGCAAAGGCCGGGCCCAAGGGCTTGGCTAGGCATAAGGCCGGGGCCCAAGGCTTGGCTAGGCATAAGGCCGGGCCCAAGGCTTGGCTAGGCATAAGGCCGGGGCCCAAGGGCTTGGCTAGGCATAAGGCCGGGCCCAAGGGCTTGGCTAGGCATAAGGCCGGGGCCCAAGGGCTTGGCTAGGCATAAGGCCGGGGCCCAAGGGCTTGGCTAGGCATAAGGCCGGGCCCAAGGGCTTGGCTAGGCATAAGGCCGGGCCCAAGGGCTTGGCTAGGCATAAGGCCGGGCCCAAGGGCTTGGCTAGGCATAAGGCCGGGGCCCAAGGGCTTGGCTAGGCATAAGGCCGGGGCCCAAGGCTTGGCTAGGCATAAGGCCGGGCCCAAGGGCTTGGCTAGGCATAAGGCCGGGGCCCAAGGGCTTGGCTAGGCATAAGGCCGGGGCCCAAGGGCTTGGCTAGCATAAGGCCGGGCCCAAGGCTTGGCTAGGCATAAGGCCGGGCCCAAGGGCTTGGCTAGGCATAAGGCCGGGGCCCAAGGGCTTGGCTAGGCATAAGGCCGGGCCCAAGGGCTTGGCTAGGCATAAGGCCGGGGCCCAAGGGCTTGGCTAGGCATAAGGCCGGGCCCAAGGGCTTGGCTAGGCATAAGGCCGGGGCCCAAGGGCTTGGCTAGGCATAAGGCCGGGCCCAAGGGCTTGGCTAGCATAAGCCGGGGCCCAAGGGCTTGGCTAGGCATAAGGCCGGGGCCCAAGGGCTTGGCTAGGCATAAGGCCGGGGCCCAAGGGTCTTGGCTAGGCATAAGGCCGGGCCCAAGGGCTTGGCTAGGCATAAGGCCGGGGCCCAAGGCTTGGCTAGCATAAGGCCGGGCCCAAGGGCTTGGCAAGGCTAAGGCCGGGCCCAAGGGCTTGGCTAGGCATAAGGCCGGGGCCCCAAGGGCTTGGCTAGGCATAAGGCCGGGGCCCAAGGCTTGGCTAGGCATAAGGCCGGGGCCCAAGGGCTTGGCTAGGCATAAGGCCGGGGCCCAAGGGCTTGGCTAGGCATAAGGCCGGGGCCCAAGGGCTTGGCAGGCATAAGGCCGGGGCCCAAGGGCTTGGCTAGGCATAAGGCCGGGCCCAAGGCTTGGCTAGGCATAAGGCCGGGGCCCAAGGGCTTGGCTAGGCATAAGGCCGGGGCCCAAGGGCTTGGCTAGGCATAAGGCCGGGGCCCAAGGGCTTGGCTAGGCATAAGGCCGGGGCCCAAGGGCTTGGCTAGGCATAAGGCCGGGGCCCAAGGGCTTGGCTAGGCATAAGGCCGGGGCCCAAGGGCTTGGCTAGGCATAAGGCCGGGCCCAAGGGCTTGGCTAGGCATAAGGCCGGGGCCCAAGGCTTGGCTAGGCATAAGGCCGGGGCCCAAGGGCTTGGCTAGGCATAAGGCCGGGGCCCAAGGGCTTGGCTAGGCATAAGGCCGGGGCCCAAGGCTCTAGTTGGCTAAGGCATAAAGGCCGGGGCCCAAGGTTTGGCTAGGCATAAGGCCGGGCCAAGGTTTGGCTTGGCAGGCATAAGGCATACTCTTTGCACTCTTTGCATAAAGGATGCGGCACCCTTAGGGTGAAGAGCTAGTTTTCACCCTTCTACTCTGTACTTGGACGTTGAGGACTAGATCCTTTGTTGTACAGTGCGGGGCCACTCCACAACCCCATGCTCCAAGCGACCAGGCACTTCTTGTCTGTCATCCGCAAATGGGTAATGCCTTCTTCCCCATTTACAGTCGTGCATGCGCATTCAGACGGGACAAGAGCGAAGAGCGTACTGCCTGTTTTGTTTCCCTAACCGGCATGAAGTTAAAACAATAAAACAAAAAGTCATGGGGCAGAATAGCAGTAAGGCCAGGGCCCAAGGGCTTGGCTAGGCATAAGGCCGGGCCCAAGGGCTTGGCAGATAAGGCCGGCCCAAGGGCTTGGATTAGGCCGGGCCCAAGGGCTTGGCAAAGGGATAAGGCCGGGGCCCAAGGGCTTGGCAAGGCATAAGGCCGGGGCCCAAGGGCTTGGCATAGGCATAAGGCCGGGGCCCAAGGGCTTGGCTAGGCATAAGGCCGGGGCCCAAGGGTTGGCGATAGGCTATAAGGCCGGGGCCCAAGGGCTTGGCTAGGCATAAGGCCGGGGCCCAAGGGCTTGGCTAGGCATAAGGCCGGGGCCCAAGGGCTTGGCTAGGCATAAGGCCGGGGCCCAAGGGCTTGGCTAGGCATAAGGCCGGGGCCCAAGGGCTTGGCTAGGCATAAGGCCCGGGGCCCAAGGGCTTGGCTAGGCATAAGGCCGGGCCCAAGGGCTTGGCTAGGCATAAGCGCCGGGGCCCAAGGGCTTGGCTAGGCATAAGGCCGGGGCCCAAGGGCTTGGCTAGGCATAAGGCCGGGGCCCAAGGGCTTGGCTAGGCATAAGGCCGGGGCCCAAGGTGCAGCATAGGCGGGCCTCAGTTGGCTAGGCATAAGGCCGGGGCCCAAGGGCTTGGCTAGGCATAAGGCCGGGGCCCAAGGGCTTGGCTAGGCATAAGGCCGGGGCCCAAGGGCTTGGCTAGGCATAAGGCCGGGCCCAAGGGTTTGGCTAGGCATAAGGCCGGGGCCCAAGGGCTTGGCTAGGCATAAGGCCGGGGCCCAAGGGCTTGGCTAGGCATAAGGCCGGGGCCCAAGGGCTTGGCTAGGCATAAGGCCGGGGCCCAAGGGCTTGGCTAGGCATAAGGCCGGGGCCCAAGGGCTTGGCTAGGCATAAGGCCGGGGCCCAAGGGCTTGGCTAGGCATAAGGCCGGGGAACAAGTGCTTGACTAGGCATAAGGCCGGGGAAGAAGGTTTGGCTAGGCATAAGGCCGGGACCCAAGGGCTTGGCTAGGCATAAGGCCGGGGCCCAAGGGCTTGGCTAGGCATAAGACCGGGGCCCAAGGGCTTGGCTAGGCATAAGGCCGGGGCCCAAGGGCTTGGCTAGGCATAAGGCCGGGCCAAGGCTTGGCTAGGCATAAGGCCGGGCAAGGGCTTGGCTAGGCATAAGGCCGGGGCCCAAGGGCTTGGCTAGGCATAAGGCCGGGGCCCAAGGGCTTGGCTAGGCTTAAGGCCGGGGTTACAAGGGCTTGGTTAGGCATAAGGCCGGGGAACAAAGGCTTGGCTAGGCATAAGGCCGGGGCCCAAGGGTTTGGCTAGGCATAAGGCCGGGGCCCAAGGGTTTGGCTAGGCATAAGGCCGGGGCCCAAGGGTTTGGCTAGGCATAAGGCCGGGGCCCAAGGGTTTGGCTAGGCATAAGGCCGGGGCCCAAGGGTTTGGCTAGGCATAAGGCCGGGGCCCAAGGGTTTGGCTAGGCATAAGGCCGGGGCCCAAGGGCTTGGCTAGGCTTTAAGGCGGGGCCCAAGGGCTTGGCTAGGCCCTTGGGCCCCGGCCTTATGCCTAGCCAAGCCCTTGGGCCCCGGCCTTAAGGCTAGGCTTCAAGCTACATGGGACTTTTTGCCTGTCATCCGTAAATGGATAATGTATTCGTTCATGAGCATTCAGATGTGACAAGAGCATACTGCGTGTCCTGTGTGCTTAACTAACATTAAGATAGAAACAATAAAACACAGACAAGTGGATAACTTACCTGACTTACCTGTCAACACAGCATGAAGAAAAAAAATAGACTGAAGCGGTTCATAACTAAAATGTTTATGTGCAGGCTATTATGACAAAATGATAGATTAAAATAAATCTTTAATAACAAACAACTTATAATATAAACCATGGTAAGATGCCCTACCATTCACTTTGTACTATAACTTAGTGTTCCGCTCATATTACCCGCTCCCCACACAGCAGTGCAATGCGGCTCGCTCCCCACAGAGCAGTGCAATGCGGCTCGCTCCCCAGAGTAGTGCAATTCGGCTCGCTCCCCATAGTGCAATTCGGCTCGCTCCCCACAGAGCAGTGCAATGCAGCTTGCTCCCCACAGAGCAGTGCAATGCGTCTCGCTCCCCACAGAGCCCAAGGACTTAGCTATGCATAAGGCCGGGGCCAAAGGGCTTGTCTAGGCATAAGGCAGGTGCCCAACGGCTTGGCTAGGCATAAGGCAGGGGTCCAAGGGTTTGGTTAGGCATAAGGCAGGGGCCCAAGGGCTTGGCTAGGCATAAGGCAGGGGCCCACAGGCTGAATAGGCATAGGGCTATAAAGGATGAGGCACCCATAGGGGTTAAGAGCTAGTTTTCACACATCTACTCTGTACTTGGACAGTGAGGACTAGATCCTTTGTGTTAAAGTGAGGAGCCACTCCACAACCCCATGCTTCAAGCTACATGGGACTTTTTGCCTGTCATCCGTAAATGGATAATGTATTCATTCATGAGCATTCAGATGTGACAAGAGCATACTGCGTGTCCTGTGTGCTTAACTAACATTAAGATAGAAACAATGAAACACAGACAAGTGGATAACTTACCTGACTTACCTGTCTACACAGCATGAATAAAAAATAGACTGAAGCTGTTCATAACTAAAATGTTTATTTGCAGGCTATTATGACAAAAAACAACTTATAATATAAACCATGGTAAGATGCCCTACCATTCACTTTGTACTATAACTTAGGGTTCCGCTCCTATTACCCACTCCCCACACAGCAGTGCAATGCGGCTCGCTCCCCACACAGCAGTGCAATGCGGCTCGCTCCCCACACAGCAGTGCAATGCGGCTCGCTCCCCACACAGCAGTGCAATGCGGCTCGCTCCCCACACAGCAGTGCAATGCGGCTCGCTCCCCACACAGCAGTGCAATGCGGCTCGCTCCCCACATAGCAGTGCAATGCGGCTCGCTCCCCACACAGCAGTGCAATGCGGCTCGCTCCCCACACAGCAGTGCAATGCGGCTCGCTCTCCACACAGCAGTGCAATGCGGCTCGCTCCCCACACAGCAGTGCAATGCAGCTTTTTCCCCACACAGCAGTGCAATGCAGATGGCTCCCAGATAACAGTACAGGGTCCCACAGAGTAGCACAACGCATGGCCCCACAGTGGCACAACGCAGGGCCCCACAGAGAAGCACAATGCAGTCCCCCACAGTGAAGAATACAGGACCACACAGAGCAGCACAATGCAGGGCACCACAGAGCACAACAATGCAGTCCCCATAGAGCAGCACAATGCAGGGCCCACAGAGTAGCACAATGGAGGCCTATGAGTAATACAATGCAGGTACCCACAGAGTAGTACAAGCAGGGCCCCACAGAAGTCCAATGCAGTGTGCCACAGAGTAATACAATGCAGGACCCAACAGAGTAATTCAATGCAGTTCCCCACAGAGTAACACAATGCAGGACCCAACATAGCACAATGCAGTACAAAACAGAGTAATACAGGCAGTCCACCAGAGTAGCACAATGCAGGGCCTCACAGAGTAGTACAAAGCAGTCCCCACAGAGTAACAATGCAGAGCCCCACAAAGTAGCACCATGCAAGGACACAGTAGCACAATGCAGTCCCCCACATAGCAAAATGCAGTACACAGAGTAATACAATGCAGTCCACTACAGAGTAATACAGTGCAGTCCCCAGCAGAGTAGCACAATGCAGGGACCCAGAGTAGCAGAATGCAGTCCCCACAGTATTACAAAGCAGTCCCCCACAGAGTAACACAATGCAGAGCACAGTAGCACAATGCAGGGACACAGAGTAGCACAACTCAGTTCACCAGAGTAGTACAATGCAGGGCGCCACAGAGTAATACAATTAAGTCCCCCAAAAACCAATACAATGCAGTCACCAATAGAGTAGCAAATGCAGGGCCACACATAGTACACAATGCAGGGTACCAGAGTAATCAATGCAATGCCACAGTACAATGCAGGCCCACAGAGTAATTCAATGCAGGCCCACAGAGTAATCAATGCAGGGCCCCAAAGAGTTAGCACAATGCAGGGCCCCACAGAGTAGCACAATGCAGGGCCCACACAGAGAGCACAATGCAGGGCCCACACAGAGTAGCACAATGCAGGGCCCACACAGAGTAGCACAATGCAGTCCCCCATAGAGTAGCACAATGCAGGGCCCACAGAGTAGCAAAATGAAGTCCCCACAGAGTAGCACAATGCAGCCACCACAGAGTAGTACAAGCAGGGACACAGAGTAACATACAATGCAGTGCCCCATGGAGTAGCACAATGCAGGGCCCCACAGAGTAGTACAATGCAGGGCCCCACAGAGTAGCACAATGCAGGGACCCACAGAGTAATACAATGCAGTCCCCACAGAGTATATACAATGCAGTCACCACAGAGTAATGCAAATGCAGTACCCCAGAGTAACAATGCAGGGCCCCACAGAGTAGTACAAGGCAGGGCCACAGAGTAGAAATGCAGGGCCCACAGAGTAGCACAATGCAGTGCCCCACATAGTAGCACAATGCAGGCCCCACAGAGTAGCACAATGCAGGGCCCCACAGAGTAGCACAATGCAGGGCCCACAGAGTAGCACAATGCAGGGCCCCACAGAGTAAGCACAATGCAGGGCCCCACAGAGTCAAGCACAAGATGACAAAGCCCACCACAACACTGTAGACAATGCAGGGCCCCACAGTAGTAGAAGCCCCCACAGAGAGCACAATGCAGTCCCCATAGAGTAACACAATGCAGGCCCCACAGAGTAATACAATGCAGGGCCCCACAGAAGTACAATACAGGCCCCACAGAAAAATACAATGCAGGGCCCCACAGAGTAGCACAATGCAGGGCCCACACAGAGTAGCACAATGCAGTCCCCATAGAGTACACAATGCAGGCCCCACAGAGTAGCACAATGCAGTCCACCACAGAGTAGTACAATGCAGGGCACCCCAGAGTAATACAATGAAGTCCCCACAGACTAATACAATGCAGTCCCCCATAGAGTAGCAAAATGCAGGGCCCACAGAATAGCACAATGCAGGGCCCCACAGATAGACAATGCAGGGCCCCACAGGGAATAGCACAATGCAGGGCCCACAAGTACAATGCAGGGCCCACACATAGTACAATGCAGGGCCCACAGAGTAGCACAATGCAGGGCCCAGCACCAGAGTAGCTACAATGCAGGGCCCACAGAATACACAATGCAGGGCCCCACAGAGTAAAGCACACTGACAGCAGGGCCCACAGAGTAGCACAATGCAGGCCCACAGAGTAGCACAAGCAGGCCCCACAGAGTAGCACAATGCAGGGCCCCACAGAGTAGCACAATGCAGGGCCCCACAAGAGTAGCACAATGCAGGGCCCACAGAGTAGCACAATGCAGGGCCCCACAGAGTAGCACAATGCAGGGCCCCACAGAGTAGCACAACAATGCAGGCGCTCACAGAGTAGCACAATGCAGGGCCCACATGAACAATGCATTTCACCAGAGTATACAATGCAGTCACCCACAGACTAATACAATGCAGTCCACCATAGAGTAGCACAATGCAGGGCCCCACAGAGTAATAGTCACAATGCAGGGCCCCACAGAGTAGTACAATGCAGGGCCCACAGAGTAACAATGCAGGGCCCCACAGAGTAGCACAATGCAGGGCCCCACAGAGTAGCACAATGCAGGGCCCCACAGAGTAGCACAATGCAGGGCCCCACAGAGTAGCACAATGCAGGCCCACAGAGTGACAATGCAGGGCCCCACAGAGTAGCACAATGCAGGGCCCACAGAGTAACACAATGCAGGGCCCCAAGTAGCACAAGCAGGCCCACAGAGTAACAATGCAGGGCCCACAGAGTAGCACAATGCAGGGCCCCACAGAGTAGCACAATGCAGGGCCCCACAGAGTAGCACAATGCAGGGCCCCACAGAGTAGCACAATGCAGGGCCAGCACACAGAGTAGCACAATGCAGGGCCCCACAGAGTAGCACAATGCAGGGCCCCACAGAGTAAGCACAATGCAGGGCCCCACAGAGTAGCACAATGCAGGGCCCCACAGAGTAGCACAATGCAGGGCCCCACAGAGTAGCACAATGCAGGGCCCCAGTACATCAGGCCAGTTAGCACAATGCAGGGCCCCACAGAGTAGCACAATGCAGGGCCCACACAGAGTATACAATGCAGGGCCCACAAGAGTAGCCCGAACAATGCAGGCCACACAGAGTAGCACAATGCAGTCGCCCACAGAGTAGCACAATGCAGGGCCCCACAGAGTAGCACAATGAAGTCCCCACAGAGTAGCACAATGCAGTCCCACCAAGAGTAGACAATGCAGGGACCCACAGAGTAGCACAATGCAGGTCCCCACAGAGTAGAACAATGCAGGCCCCCAAGAGTAAACAATGCAGGGCCCCACAGAGTAGACAATGCAGGGCCCCACAGAGTAGCACAATGCAGGGCCCACAGAGTATACAATGCAGGGCCCCACAGAGTAATACAATGCAGTCACCACAGAGTAATGCAAAGCAGTCCCCACAGAGTAAAATGCAGGGCCCCACAGAGTAGTACAATGCAGGGCCCACAGAGTAACAATGCAGGGCCCCACAGAGTAGCACAATGCAGGCCCCACAGTAGAATCAGCCACAAGTAGCAATGCAGGCCCCACAGAGTAGCACAATGCAGGGCCCCACAGAGTAGCACAATGCAGGGCCCCACAGAGTAGCACAATGCAGGGCCCCACAGAGTAGCACAATGCAGGGCCCCACAGAGTAGCACAATGAAGCCACCAACAGCAGTAAGCAATGTAGGGCCCCACATGTAGACACAAGCAGGGTCCCCAAGAGTAACACAATGCAGTGGCCCCACAGAGTAAACAATGCAGGCCCCACAGAAGTCAATCAGTCCCCACAGAAATACAATGCAGGGCCCCACAGAGTAGCACAATGCAGGGCCCACAGAGTAGCACAATGCAGGGCCCACAGAGTAATCAATGCAGGGCCCCACAGAGTAATAGCAAATGCAGGGCCACGAGAGTATTACAATGCAGGGCCCCACAGAGTAGCACAATGCATGGGCCCACAGAGTAGTAGCAATGCAGGGCCCCACAGAGTAGCACAATGCAGGGCCCACAGAGTAGCACAATGCAGGGCCCTACAGAGTAGCACAATGCAGGGCCCACAGAGTAGCACAATGCAGGGCCCACAGAGTAGCACAATGCAGGGCCCTACAGAGTAGCACAATGCAGGGCCCACAGAGTAGCACAAAGCAGGGCCCACAGAGTAGCAAATGCAGGGCCCACAGAGTAGCACAATGTAGGGCCGCACAGAGTAGCACAATGTAGGGCCCCACAGAGTAGCAGAATGCAGGGCCCACACAGTTTTACAAAGCAGGGCCCTACAGAGTTGCACAACGCAGTCCCCCACATTGCAGTATAACGTAGGACCCATACAGGTGTAATCGATTAATAATACATACATTGGTCATTATCCCCATTTCCTCGCTGTTCCTAAGCAGCGTGGGGCGCAATAAGGTGACGTCATTGCGCCCGTGCGACAGACGTTAGCGTGGGAATGATGGGAGAGAGCGCGCGGCAGTCCACCACATTGCTTTCACCTGTATCGGCATCGATAATGCTGATACAGTTGAATGCGCTATGGGGAGGCGTCGGCGAGCTGGCACCGTGCTCCACAGCGACTGCGTGGTGTGCCGCTGTGCCCTGGGTGCCGGGCCAGCCATGTCATGAAGTAGATCCCTACCTTGCTCTGCCGTCAGGTTCGCGTGCTCCCGCAACACTGGCTTGCATAACGATGCACGTGGGGGTATTTATAGAGCGCGTGATGCCGGCACGAGACCGGAAGTGCGTCATAGCTGATGACGTGCACGTGTAGTTGTCATGGCTACGGTAAAATTCATTCGCATGCGCAGTAGCAGTTTCAGAGAAAGCTCATGTAGCGTGCCGGTGTCATGACAGCGGGTCATGCGTGCGCATGCGTAGTTGGAGCTGACGTAGTGTGTGCCGTGAGGGTTAGATATAGTCATGGGATAAAGCAGAGAATAGTGGGTGGAACAACCATGGTGTTATTCCAATGTGTGTCAACACGTGTAGGCGGATGTTCCTAGTGTGAACACAGCTCATGTGCCATATCTAGGAAATACAATGCTATCTACTATATCATCTTTTGTTAGTCTGTAACGAAAATCCCGCGTCGCTGATTGGCCGCACCCGGCGGACGTGACCAATCAGAGAAAGGCGCAGTCTGGACGCGATTCGGCGCAGGATTTGAACTATATAGAACACCGCTATCGTCAGGAGGTCAGCCTCCACGTAAAACCCAGCAGCCTCTATATATACCCCAGCAGCCTCTATATACCCCAGCAGCCTCTATATATACCCCAGCAGCCTCTATATACCCCAGCAGCCTCTATATATACCCCAGCAGCCTCCCTCTATATATACCCCAGCAGCCTCTATATACACCCCAGCAGCCTCCACGTAAACCCCAGCAGCCTCTATATATACCCCAGCAGCCTCTATATATACCCCAGCAGCCTCTATATACCCGAGCAGCCTCTATATACCCCAGCAGCCTCTATATATAGCCCAGCAGCCTCTATATATACCCCAGCAGCCTCTATATACCCCCAGCAGCCTCTATATACCCCAGCAGCCTCTATATATACCCCAGCAGTCTCTATATACACCCCAGCAGCCTCTATATACCCCAGCAGCCTCTATATATAGCCCAGCAGCCTTTATATATACCCAGCAGCCTCTATATACCCCAGCAGCCTCCACGTAAACCCCAGCAGCCTCCACGTAAAACCCAGCAGCCTCTATATACCCGAGCAGCCTCTATATACCCCAGCAGCCTCTATATATAGCCCAGCAGCCTCTATATACACCAGCAGCCTCTATATACCCCAGCAGCCTCCACGTAAAACCCAGCAGCCTCTATATTCAAATTCAAATTCAAAGAAGCTTTATTGGCAGGACTAAATACACATTAGTTTTGCCAAAGCAAGTGTACAAAAGGGAATAGGGATAGGGATGTTGGGTAGGGACGGATCTAGGGTAGGGGTTGTGGAAGTCCATGGCTTAGGGAGGGGTGATGGGGGCGCAGATCCGGGATGGGGGCTATAGAAGTCCATGGCATAGGGATGTTGGGTAGGGGCAGATCCGGGGTGGAGGCTATAGAAGTCCATGGCCTATCATTCTTCTCTTTCTCGCAGTCTATGACATTCTCTCACATACCGCGCTGCTATCTCCGCTGCTCTCTCTTCTTCCCCCAGCAAGATATATGTTTTCTCTTCCTCCTTCATGGTGATGAAATCCGGGAAGAGATGTGAGAGTCTCCTGAAGTGAGTGTCCCTCACTGCTGAGTATTTGGAGCAGTGTAGCAGGAAGTGGGTTTCGTCCTCTATGGCCTCCTGGTCACAGTGTTGGCATAGTCTTTCCTCCCTGGGCTTGTAGCTCTGCCTGTGTCGGCCGGATTCGATGGCCAGACTGTGGGCACTGAGTCTATACCGGCTCAGGATCTGGCGGTCTCTGGGGTCCGGGAGTTTCTCCAGGTATGGGGCCAGACTGTAGTCTCTCTGTAGACTCCGGTACATGGTCAGTTTCTGGGAGCTGATGATGTCGTTCTTCCAGTCACTGACATACCTCTCCTGGCCTTCGTCTACCATCTTCCTGATTTCGGCTTTTGTCAGGTTGTTGTGATTGGTGTTCTGGTCAGGTTGGGTTTGGGTGAGCTGTTCCAAGGGTCCTAGTTTTTCTGTTTCACCTACGTGTGTCAGGGCTTTATGGTGATGGGAGCTTGGATTGCTCCTATGTAGGTGAGCCCGGAATGACAGTGCCCTCTTTAGAACCGTTAGGTGTAGAGGGAATCTGCCCAGCTCGGCCCGGCAGGCACTGTTGGAGGTGCTCCGGTGGACTTGGAGAAGGTGCTTGCAGAATTCCAGGTGGAATATTTCTGTTGGGCTGGAATCCCACCTTGACCAGTCTGGTAGGTGTGAGGACCCCAGACTTCACTGCCATACAGGAGGATTGGGGCGATGACAGAGTCGAAGATTTTTAACCAGACCCTCACTGGTGGCTTCAGATGGTAGAGTTTCCTTCGGATGCCATAGAAGGTTTTACATGCCTTGTCTTTCAGGGTCTCTATGGCTTGTTTGAAGCTTCCTGACCGGTGGATCTCTAGGCCCAGGTAGGTATATTTGTCTGTTCCTGTAAGGGCGCAGTTGTTGAGAACAAATGAAGGGTGCTGGTCTAATTTTCTCTTTCTCCTCTGGAACACCATGATGTTGGTTTTCTTTAGGTTGACCGGTAGTGCCCAGGTGGAGCTGAATTTCTCTAAGATTTTCAGGTTGTCTTGGAGGCCTTTCTCGGTTGGTGACAGAAGCAGCAGGTCATCTGCATACAGCAGGAATTTCACCTGGGTGTCGTGGAGGGTGGGACCTGGTGCTGTGGAAGATTCCAGAGCGGTAGCCAGCTCGTTGATGTAAATGTTGAAGAGCGTTGGACTTAGGCTGCAGCCTTGTCTGACTCCACGGCTCTGCTGGAAATAAGCCGTTCTTTTACCGTTCACACTCACACTGCAGAGGTTCTCGGTGTAGGAGCTTTTGATAACATCGTAGGTCTTTCCTCCTATTCCGCTCTCCAGCAGTTTCAGGAATAAGCCCGGGTGCCACACCGAATCAAAGGCCTTTTTAAAGTCCACGAAACAGGCGTATATCTTCCCGTTCTTTGTATTGTGGACGTGTCTCTGAATGAGGCTGTGCAGGGTATAGATGTGGTCAGTGGTGCGGTGGTTTGGCATGAACCCTGCTTGGCTCTTGCTGAGGACGTTATGTTCGGTGAGGAAACTGAGGATCCTCTTGTTCAGGATGCTGTTGAACAGTTTCCCCAGGTTGCTGCTGACACATATGCCTCTGTAGTTGGCTGGGTCATACCTGTCCCCATTCTTGTGGATGGGTGTGATGAGGCCTTGGTTCAGGTACGAGGGAAGTAGCCAGCACTTAGCACAATATTGAAGAGTTTAACCATTGCAGCCTGTATTTCTGGTGGGCTGTACTTCAGCATTTCTGGTAGGATTCCATCCAGGCCACCGGCTTTTCTACATCTTATGGCAGAGATTCTCTCTGCTACTTCCTGTAATGTAATAGGTGTATCCACGGGGTTTTGGAAATTTTTTACTTTTTCCTCCATTGCTTTTAGTTTTGCCATTATGTTTTCCTGTTCTTGGTTTAGTTCTTCCTTTGGGATGTCTTTATAGAGGTCTTTGAAGTACTGGAGCCAGATGTTGCCATTTTGGATATGGATGTTGTTTTTCTTGTCTTTTGTGCCCATGTGGTTCCATAGTTCCCAGAAGGAATTGTCCCGAAGAGCATCCTGGAGTTGGCTGAGCTTGGTAGAGATGTAACTCTGCTTCTTCCTCCTGAGGATGGTTTTGTACTGTCTTTGTATGGTTTCATAGGCTTCCCTCAGACCAGGGTGGTTGGGGTCTCTATGTTTCTTGTTTGAAGCAGTTCTCAGGGTCTTCCGTACGGCTTTACATTCTCTGTCAAACCAACCATTGATCTGTTTTTCTTTTGGTCTCTTATACCCCAGCAGCCTCTATATACCCCAGCAGCCTCTATATACACCCCAGCAGCCTCTATATACACCCCAGCAGTCTCTATATACACCCAGCAGCCTCCACGTAAAACCCAGCAGCCTCTATATACCCCAGCAGCCTCTATATACCCCAGCAGCCTCTATATATAGCCCAGCAGCCTTTATATATACCCCAGCAGCCTCTATATACCCCAGCAGCCTCCACGTAAAACCCAGCAGCCTCTATATACCCGAGCAGCCTCTATATACCCCAGCAGCCTCTATATACCCCAGCAGCCTCTATATACACCCCAGCAGCCTCTATATACACCCCAGCAGTCTCTATATACTCCCCAGCAGCCTCTATATATACTCCAGCAGCCTCTATATACACCCCAGCAGCCTCTATATACACCCCAGCAGCCTCTATATACACCCCAGCAGCCTCTATATACACCCCAGCAGCCTCTATACACACCCCAGCAGCCTCTATAACACACCCCAGCAGCCTCTATATACACCCCAGCAGCCTCTATATACACTCCAGCAGCCTCTATATACACCCCAGCAGCCTCTATATACACCCCAGCAGCCTCTATATACCCCAGCAGCCTCTATATACATCCCAGCAGCCTCTATATACACCCCAGCAGCCCAATATACACCCCAGCAGCCTCTATATACCCCAGCAGCCTCTATATATACCCCAGCAGCCTCTATATACCCCAGCAGCCTCTATATACACCCCAGCAGCCTCTATATACACCCCAGCAGCCTCTATATACACCCCAGCAGCCTCTATATACACCCCAGCAGCCTCTATATATACTCCAGCAGCCTCTATATATACACCAGCAGTCTCTATATATACCCCAGCAGCCTCTATATATACCCCAGCAGCGTTCTATATACACCCCAGCAGCCTCTATATACCCCAGCAGCCTCTATATACACCCCAGCAGCCTCTATATACCCCAGCAGCCTCTATATACACCCCAGCAGCCTCTATATACCCCAGCAGCCTCTATATATACCCCAGCAGCCTCTATATACACCCCAGCAGCCTCCACGTAAACCCAGCAGCCTCTATATATACCCCAGCAGCCTCTATATACCCCAGCAGCCTCTATATATACCCCAGCAGCCTCTATATACCCAGCAGCCTCTATATACCCCAGCAGCCTCTATATATACCCCAGCAGCCTCTATATACACCCCAGCAGCCTCCACGTAAACCCCAGCAGCCTCTATATATACCCCAGCAGCCTCTATATACCCCAGCAGCCTCTATATATACCCCAGCAGCCTCTATATATACCCCAGCAGCCTCTATATACACCCCAGCAGCCTCCACGTAAACCCCAGCAGCCTCTATATATACCCAGCCTCTATATACCCCAGCAGCCTCTATATATACCCCAGCAGCCTCTATATACAGCCCAGCAGCCTCTATATAATTCAAATTCAAAGAAGCTTTATTGGCAGGACTAAATACACATTAGTTTTGCCAAAGCAAGTGTACAAAAGGGAATAGGGATAGGGATGTTGAGTAGGGGCAGATCCAGGGTGGGGGCTATGGAAGTCCATGGCATAGGGAGGGGTGATGGGGGCGCAGGTCCAGGGTGGGGGCTATAGAAGTCCATGGCATAGGGAGGGGTGATGGGTGCAGATCCGGGGTGGGGGCTATAGAAGTCCATGGCATATCATAGTTCTCTTTCTCGCAGTCTATGACATTCGCTCACATACCGCGCTGCTATCTCCGCTGCTCTCTCTTCTTCCCCAGCAAGATATATGTTTTCTCTTCCTCCTTCATGGTGATGAAATCCGGGAAGAGATGTAAAAGTCTCCTGAAGTGAGTGTCCCTCACTGCTGAGTATTTGGAGCAGTGTAGCAGGAAGTGGGTTTCGTCCTCTATGGCCTCCTGGTCACAGTGTTGGCATAGAGGACGAAACCCTATATATACCCCAGCAGCCTCTATATACACCCCAGCAGCCTCCACGTAAACCCCAGCAGCCTCTATATATACCCCAGCAGCCTCTATATACCCCAGCAGCCTCTATATATACCCCAGCAGCCTCTATATATACCCCAGCAGCCTCTATATACACCCCAGCAGCCTCCACGTAAACCCCAGCAGCCTCTATATACCCCAGCAGCCTCTATATACACCCCAGCAGCCTCTATATACCCAGCAGCCTCTATATACCCCAGCAACCTCTATATATACCCCAGCAGTCTCTATATACACCCCAGCAGCCTCTATATACACCCCAGCAGCCTCCACGTAAACCCCAGCAGCCTCTATATACCCCAGCAGCCTCTATATACACCCCAGTAGCCTCTATATACCCCAGCAGCCTCCACGTAAAACCCAGCAGCCTCTATATACCCGAGCAGCCTCTATATACCCCAGCAGCCTCTATATACCCCAGCAGCCTCTATATACACCCCAGCAGCCTCTATATACACCCCAGCAGTCTCTATATA
Organism: Oophaga sylvatica; assembly: GCA_033576555.1. Classification (NCBI taxonomy): domain Eukaryota; kingdom Metazoa; phylum Chordata; class Amphibia; order Anura; family Dendrobatidae; genus Oophaga; species Oophaga sylvatica. The sequence continues at coordinate 140,396 of JARQOD010000390.1, forward strand.
CTCCCCAGCAGCCTCTATATTAACTCCAGCAGCCTCTATATACACCCCAGCAGCCTCTATATACACCCCAGCAGCCTCTATATACACCCCAGCAGCCTCTATATACCCTCAGCAGCCTCTATATACCCCTCAGCAGCCTCTATATACACCCCAGCAGCCTCTATATACACCCCAGCAGCCTCTATATACCCCTCAGCAGTCTCTATATACACCCCAGCAGCCTCTATATACACCCCAGCAGCCTCTATATACAGCCCAGCAGCCTCTATATACAGCCCAGCAGCCTCTATATACAGCCAAGCAGCCTCTATATACACCCCAGCAGCCTCTATATACACCCCAGCAGCCTCTATATACACCCCAGCAGCCTCTATATACCCCAGCAGCCTCTATATACAGCCCAGCAGCCTCTATATATACCCCAGCAGCCTCTATATACACCCCAGCAGCCTCCACGTAAACCCCAGCAGTCTCTATATACACCCCAGCAGCCTCTATATACACCCCAGCAGCCTCTATATACACCCCAGCAGCCTCTATATACACCCCAGCAGCCTCTATATACACCCAGCAGCCTCTATATACACCCCAGCAGCCTCTATATACCCCAGCAGCCTCTATATACACCCCAGCAGCCTCTATGTACACCCCAGCAGCCTCCACATAAACCCCAGCAGTCTCTATATACACCCCAGCAGCCTCTATATATACCCCAGCAGCCTCTATATATACCCCAGCAGCCTCTATATACACCCCAGCAGCCTCTATATACCCAGCAGCCTCTATATACATCCAGCAGCCTCTATATACACCCCAGCAGCCTCAATATACACCCCAGCAGTCTCTATATACCCAGCAGCCTCTATATATACCCCAGCAGCCTCTATATACCCCAGCAGCCTCTATATACACCCAGCAGCCTCTATATACACCCCAGCAGCCTCTATATACACCCCAGCAGCCTCTATATATACTCCAGCAGCCTCTATATATACACCAGCAGTCTCTATATATACCCCAGCAGCCTCTATATACACCCCAGCAGCCTCTATATACACCCCAGCAGCCTCTATATACACCCCAGCAGCCTCTATATACCCCAGCAGCCTCTATATACACCCCAGCAGCCTCTATATACCCCAGCAGCCTCTATATACACCCCAGCAGCCTCTATATACCCAGCAGCCTCTATATATACCCCAGCAGCCTCTATATACACCCAGCAGCCTCCACGTAAACCCCAGCAGCCTCCACGTAAACCCAGCAGCCTCTATATACCCCAGCAGCCTCTATATATACCCCAGCAGCCTCTATATACCCCAGCAGCCTCTATATACCCCAGCAGCCTCTATATATACCCAGCAGCCTCTATATACACCCCAGCAGCCTCCACGTAAACCCAGCAGCCTCTATATATACCCCAGCAGCCTCTATATACCCCAGCAGCCTCTATATATACCCCAGAAGCCTCTATATATACCCCAGCAGCCTCTATATACACCCCAGCAGCCTCCACGTAAACCCCAGCAGCCTCTATATATACCCAGCCTCTATATACCCCAGCAGCCTCTATATCTACCCCAGCAGCCTCTATATACAGCCCAGCAGCCTCTATATAATTCAAATTCAAAGAAGCTTTATTGGCAGGACTAAATACACATTAGTTTTGCCAAAGCAAGTGTACAAAAGGGGAATAGGGATAGGGATGTTGAGTAGGGGCAGATCCAGGGTGGGGGCTATGGAAGTCTGTGATGATATTGCAAGCTTCATGTCTTGTGCTGTTGCTAGAACTACCCCTCCCTCCTTTTCTCTGCAGCTCACGCTTCCCTTCCCCCCCTGTCAACCTGCAGTCAAGCTCAGTGTAACTTGAGCTGCCAGTGCTGGAAGTTTTCCCGCTTCACCGCAGGGGTCCTGCATTGTCCGAACACGTGCTTTCTTCCTATAGCAGCCATGTTGGAGTATTCATTCTCTTTTGGTTAATAACACGGTGGGAGCATTCGCTAGAAACACGAAAGTTACTGTGTTGAACCATGCGCCGATGGGCATCGTTCCCGTGGTACTGGTAAACCCGTAACCCCAACAGAACCCGAGAAATGGAATTCTCGGGTGCCCCATGAACTAGCCCACCCAAGTGTGGGCTCATTGGAACCGTCATTTCAAAGCAAGACCATTGATAGGTCTGCCATTATTCTGCTAGGTTCACAGAACGAGTTATGAACCTTATGATATCGCAGAGCTCAAACCATAGCTTGTAGCCAGGGGAGGTGGCTAGAGGACCAGCCCTTTTTGTGAGGTCAGAAGCTGACATGCATAAGTCTTACAGTGAAGTTGCTTAGGAGATTCTTTCTGCTGGGACGTGCTGAGTAAGAGATCTACCAATGAACTATGACGTGTGGCTCCTTCCCCAGCCTGGCTTGTCTTGCCTGTAACTATCATGTGAGTTATCTTTCATTCTTAATCCCATTTTATTTTATAACTGCATCTGTACATAACAATATTGTCTCAGTTTGTTACATCTTTTTATATTATATAAGCACTGCCTGATTTTAAGGAATAAACCTATAAATTTATTAGTTTGTTTCTCCTGCTCTATAACGAATTTGCACGTGCCTGAGGTAACTACGCTACTGTTTTGGGGTTGCTACGGACCCTCTTGATAAATTGTTCATCAAAAGCCGTAGCTGGTGGCAGCTAAAAGAAAGGGGTGTAAAGTGTTAATCTATTGGGTGACGCTGGCAGTGACGCAGCGGGGTTCATAAGGGTACTGCCTGGCTGCAGCCAGGAGTAATTATAATTCCCTCACTGCAGCGTGCCCAACAGCCAGCACACATCCAAGTGACCCGTCTGGCGACCAATTATCCTAGGTGCAGTTCCCTGACTGACCTGAGGGTAAGGGGGGCGCCAGAGAGCTGCAAGTTCCTAAGTGGAAGTGGGATAGTTATAAATCCCTGCAGTTTACTGGGTCGGACGGCAGCAGCCGTCGTGTGTGTGCACGTTCCATCACATGTGGTGGCAGCGGTGGGATCACAAGCCGTGACCCCCGGGCTACCGTGTGGCGGACTGCGGCACCGTTCATCACATATTGGTGGCAAGCGGTGGGATTATAGAGCATTAGTGATCTGGTTTGAGCAATCATTCCATCCACTAAAAAACTTGCACGGTTCTTCAGCGACCCTGCATCGAAAGTTTTGGAGAACAGACTCAGTGTTTATTAGTCCTGAGACAATTGTGTGTACTTGCGGTTACCCCCCCCTTCTCTTTGTTTTTCTATCCTATCTTTTATTTGGCAACCATGGCTACGAGGGGATACGACTGGTATAATCGGAATAGCAAGGAAGCTCTTCTTGCCATGTGCGAGTGGAGGAAGATTGTCCCCATGGCCCAAACCAAGGCCGAAGTGATCCAGGCCCTGATGGCACGGGACCATGCTCAGGGCGAGGAGGGCGCAGGAGCCGGCCCAAGCCAAGTTGGGGCCGCAGGAGCAGAGGCCCGACCCCTGACTGCTTACACCCAGGGCGGGATGGACCCTTACCTGCAGGCGGCCCTGGAGGCACTTCCAACCGACGACCGTGATGGGCGCCTGGAGCTGATCCAGCGATACCAGCAGGAGGCCAAAGAACAGCGAGAGGCTGAGATAGCCGAGCGCCAAGCCCAGCGAGAGGCCGAGAGAGCCCAGCGAGAGGCCGATAGAGCCGAGCGGGAGGCTGAGAGAGCCCGAGCCGAGCGGGAAGCCCAAGCGCAGAGAGCCCATGAGCTGGAGATGGTTCAGCGAGGGGCAATGCCCTCCACAGCCCAGAGCAGTGTGCCCAGCAGCACTCAGAGTCCCAAGCCCCGGCCGGAGCACTTTCCCGTGCTGGAAAGGGACGGAGACTTGGACACTTTTCTGCGGGCCTTTGAGAAAGTCTGCAGACAGTACCGGCTGCCTGCCGACCAATGGGCCAGGTACTTGACCCCGGGCTGAAGGGCAAAGCTTTGGAGGCGTTCGCTTCCCTCGCGCCAGATCAAGACAGTGACTATGAGGCCATCAAGCAGGCCCTGATTGCCAAGTACCAGCTAACCCCTGAGGTATACCGAAAGAAGTTCCGGAACCTCCAACGTGGCCCACACGACAGTTACAGCGATGTGGTGCAAGGACTCCGGAACCACTTTGACCAGTGGATCTATGGACTGTCAGTTGACACCTATGAGGAGCTGAAAGACCTGATGATCAAAGACCAGTTCCTGCATCTGTGCCCAGCTGAGGTCCGACAGTTCATCCTGGACCGAGAACCAGAGGACGCGGTCACAACAGCCCGGATCGCCGACAGCTATGAGGCCAACCGGAAACCCGAGGTGCGGAAGTCCGTCGCCACCCGCTGGGGAGGGGGTAAGCCTGCAACCAACCCCAGTGCCCCTGCCAGTCGTCCCTCTGGAGGCACTATCCCCTTTGCCAGCGCCAGGCCTACATCAGACCCCCGCCAGTGTTTCTCCTGTAAAAGGACTGGTCACATCAGCGCCACCTGTCCGGAGAGGCAGAAGAACCCCCCAGCCAAGGCCTTCGGGCCCAACGCCTCTGTTCTTTTGGTGGGTGGTGTGGTGGGGAGGGTTGATGACAACGTGCAGCCCGTCCGCGTGGGGGCCCGTCTTGCTACAGGCCTCAAGGACACCGGGGCTGAGCGAACCCTCATCCGACCCGAACTGGCGGCCCCTGAAGAGTTGATTCCGGGGAAAACCCTAACTGTCACAGGGATTGGGGGCGTCCACTACCCCTTGCCGATAGCCCGAGTTTTCATTGACTGGGGTACCGGGAGCGGGGTGAAGGAAGTGGGGGTGTCCGAAAACCTGCCCACTGATGTTTTATTGGGGACTGATCTGGGGAGGATGGTGGCGTACTATGTCCCTGACACCCCTTCCCAATCTGATGATAAGGTTAACGTTAACCATGATGTTGATGTTGATGATGATGGGAAACTGATTGTGTTACCTGCTAATGCTTTGCGAAGTGAGGATGCAACTGATAACCTTTCTTTCCCTAGGACTGATGTTGATAATGATGTATCTGTGCCATCTGAATCTGTTAACCCTTTCTCCGAAGTGGTAGATGTGTCCACAGGTACAGGAGCGTTCAGTCCCGTCGCTCTGCGGAGTGAGACGGCTGAGGAATCCCTAGCAGGAGCAAGCGACAGTGCTCACGGAAATGGGGAGGTGCATGGGAACCGGGAGGAAGGTGACGCCATGACACTGCCCAGTGCCACCGAGGAAGGTAACTGGCCCATAAGTAGCACGGCTCCTGAAGTGTTGGGGGTGGATGGGAGGTAGAGCCCATAGCAGCGCAGGCTGATGGGTCTATAGAAATCCCCGGGGAGACTGCATATGTAGCTGCTGTCACCCGCAGTCAGAGTGCCCGGATCGCAGGTAGCGCCCTGCCATCTGGACCCTCCTCCGCTACAGGAGAGACTGAACCAGAGGTGGACCCAGAGCCGGTCCCAGAGGGTCCCAGTGAGGAAGGAACCCTGACGTCACTTCTGGCTGCCTCCAGCCAGGAGTTCCAGGCCGCTCTGCACTCAGATGCGAGCCTGGAGAACTTGAGACACCTCGCCGAGACGCCCACCTCCGTGACTGATAAGGAGAGGGTGTTCTGGGAACGAGGAAGGTTGTACCGGAAGACCGTACCCGGAGATTCCCAAAAGGAGTGGTTGAGGGGGACACAGCTGGTCGTCCCGCACCAGTTCCGAGGTGAGTTGTTGAGGATTGCCCATGAGATTCCACTTGCTGGACACTTGGGGATTAGCAAAACTAAGGCACGGCTGTCTCAATACTTCTATTGGCCCAAGATGGGGACAGATGTGACTAACTACTGCCGCTCCTGTATCACCTGTCAAAGAGTGGGGAAGGCGGGGCCTGCTCTTAAGGCTCCCCTGATCTCATTGCCAGTGATAGAGGAGCCTTTCCAGAGGATCGCGGTGGACATTGTGGGCCCGCTGGCCGTCCCCAGCAGCTCTGGAAAGCAATACATCCTGACTGTGGTAGACTACGCTACCCGGTACCCGGAGGCGGTAGCTCTGTCCTCAACTAGGGCAGATAAGGTGGCAGATGCACTGGTGACCATCTTTTCACGGGTAGGATTTCCCAGGGAGATGCTTACCGATCAAGGGACCCAATTTATGTCTCGCCTAATGAAGGCTCTCTGCAGCAAAATGCAGGTGACGCGTATGGTATCGAGTGCGTATCACCCACAGACCAATGGTTTGTGTGAGCGCTTTAACGGTACCCTCAAACAGATGCTCCGCATGCTGGTTGAGACCCAGGGACGCGATTGGGAGCGGTACCTCCCACACCTGCTATTTGCCTACAGAGAAGTCCCGCAGGCCTCGACGGGGTTCTCCCCCTTCGAGCTCCTGTATGGTAGGCGAGTCCGGGGACCCCTTGGGTTGATAAGAGAATCCTGGGAAGATGAGCCAAACCCCACGGAAGTGTCCATCGTGGATTATGTCATGCGCTTCCGCGACAAGATGCAGACCTTGACGCAGTTGGTGCATGACAACATGACGCAGGCTCAGGCTGACCAGAAGCACTGGTACGACCAGAACGCCCGGGAGCGGACCTACCAGGTGGGTCAAAAGGTGTGGGTGCTGGTCCCCGTACCAAAGGATAAGCTTCAAGCAGCCTGGGAAGGCCCGTACGTCGTGCACCAACAGCTCAACCCAGCCACCTACGTGGTCACGCTTGACCACACTCGGGGTAGGCGCAAGGCCTTTCACGTCAACATGATGAAGGCCCATCACGAACGTGAAGCCTGCGTCCTACCGGTCTGCAATCTGCCCGAGGACGGGGAAGAGGATCCCCTCCTAGACATGCTGGCCCAAGCTAATGCCAATGGGTCCATTGAGGACATGGAGGTAAATGCCTCGCTAACCGCCTCCCAGCGGTTGCAGTTGCTGACCACTCTGGAATCCTTTCGGGCCGTGTTCACTAACCGACCCGGAAGGACCAAGTTGGCAGTCCACGAGGTGGACACCGGGAATCACGCCCCGTTACGGCGGACACCTTATCGGATCTCTGAGGAAGTGCAGCAGATTATGCGCCAGGAGATCCATGAGATGTTGCAGCTGGGGGTGATCCGGCAGTCCAAAAGCGCGTGGGCCTCACCTGTAGTTCTCGTGCCAAAAAAGGATCGGACCACCCGGTTCTGCGTGGACTACAGGGGGCTCAACGCCATCACTACCTCTGATGCGCACCCAATGCCACGCATCGAGGATCTGCTGGAGCGGTTGGCGAATGCCAAGTACATATCCATCATGGATCTGAGCCGGGGATACTGGCAGATTCCCCTGAGCCCTGCGGCGCAGGAGAAATCTGCCTTTATCACCCCTTTTGGACTGTACGAGTCCACAGTCATGCCTTTCGGCATGAAGAATGCCCCTGCCACTTTTCAGCGGATGGTCAACCACCTGCTTCAGGGACTGGAGGAGTACGCTGTGGCGTACCTGGATGACATTGCCGTCTTCAGTTCCACCTGGGAGGAACACCTTCAGCATCTCCAGGAGGTGCTCAAGCGTATTCACCAGGCAGGTCTGACCATCAAGCCAGGAAAATGCCAGATGGGCATGAGGGAGGTCCACTACCTGGGGCACCGGGTAGGCGGGGGTTCCATGAGTCCAGAGCCCGAGAAAGTGGACGCGATCGTGTCCTGGCCCACCCCCAGGACCAAAAAGCAGGTGAAGTCCTTCCTGGGCACTGCAGGGTACTATAGGCGTTTCGTACCGAACTATAGCGCCATTGCAAAACCCTTGACGGACCTCACCAAGGGCGGTCTACCCCAAACAGTCAACTGGACAGATGGCTGTGAGGCGGCATTCCGATCTTTGAAAACAGCCCTGTGCAGCTCTCCAGTGTTGAGAGCCGTCGACAGCAGTCGGCCCTTCCTGGTACAGACTGATGCCAGTGAATTTGGCCTCGGTGCTGTACTCAGCCAGGTTGATTCGGGGGACCAGGAGCACCCCGTGTTGTACCTGAGCCGGAAACTTCTGCCAAGGGAAGTGGCATACTCCACCATCGAGAAGGAGTGCCTGGCCATGGTCTGGGCACTGCAACGTTTGCAGCCCTACCTGTACGGGCGCACCTTCAAGGTGGTCACCGACCACAACCCTCTGAGCTGGCTGCACACAGTGTCCGGAACCAATGGCAGGTTGCTACGCTGGAGCCTTGCCCTGCAGCAGTATGATTTTGCCGTACAACACAAGAAAGGCAGTGATCATGGGAATGCTGATGGGTTATCACGCCGTGGCGAACCCGCTGAGGTGCGCATGTCGGATTACCGACAGGTCATGCCTCCGTAGCGCCCTCTAAAGGGGGGAGGGTGATGATATTGCAAGCTTCATGTCTTGTGCTGTTGCTAGAACTACCCCTCCCTCCTTTTCTCTGCAGCTCACGCTTCCCTTCCCCCCCTGTCAACCTGCAGTCAAGCTCAGTGTAACTTGAGCTGCCAGTGCTGGAAGTTTTCCCGCTTCACCGCAGGGGTCCTGCATTGTCCGAACACGTGCTTTCTTCCTATAGCAGCCATGTTGGAGTATTCATTCTCTTTTGGTTAATAACACGGTGGGAGCATTCGCTAGAAACACGAAAGTTACTGTGTTGAACCATGCGCCGATGGGCATCGTTCCCGTGGTACTGGTAAACCCGTAACCCAACAGAACCGAGAAATGGAATTCTCGGGTGCCCCATGAACTAGCCCACCCAAGTGTGGGCTCATTGGAACCGTCATTTCAAAGCAAGACCATTGATAGGTCTGCCATTATTCTGCTAGGTTCACAGAACGAGTTATGAACCTTATGATATCGCAGAGCTCAAACCATAGCTTGTAGCCAGGGGAGGTGGCTAGAGGACCAGCCCTTTTTGTGAGGTCAGAAGCTGACATGCATAAGTCTTACAGTGAAGTTGCTTAGGAGATTCTTTCTGCTGGGACGTGCTGAGTAAGAGATCTACCAATGAACTATGACGTGTGGCTCCTTCCCCCAGCCTGGCTTGTCTTGCCTGTAACTATCATGTGAGTTATCTTTCATTCTTAATCCCATTTTATTTTATAACTGCATCTGTACATAACAATATTGTCTCAGTTTGTTACATCTTTTTATATTATATAAGCACTGCCTGATTTTAAGGAATAAACCTATAAATTTATTAGTTTGTTTCTCCTGCTCTATAAACGAATTTGCACGTGCCTGAGGTAACTACGCTACTGTTTTGGGGTTGCTACGGACCCTCTTGATAAATTGTTCATCAAAAGCCGTAGCTGGTGGCAGCTAAAAGAAAGGGGTGTAAAGTGTTAATCTATTGGGTGACGCTGGCAGTGACGCAGCGGGGTTCATAAGGGTACTGCTGGCTGCAGCCAGGAGTAATTATAATTCCCTCACTGCAGCGTGCCCAACAGCCAGCACACATCCAAGTGACCCGTCTGGCGACCAATTATCCTAGGTGCAGTTCCCTGACTGACCTGAGGGTAAGGGGGGCGCCAGAGAGCTGCAAGTTCTAAGTGGAAGTGGGATAGTTATAAATCCCTGCAGTTTACTGGGTCGGACGGCAGCAGCCGTCGTGTGTGTGCACGTTCCATCACATGTGGTGGCAGCGGTGGGATCACAAGCCGTGACCCCGGGCTACCGTGTGGCGGACTGCGGCACGTTCATCACAAAGTCCATGGCATAGGGAGGGGTAATGGGGGCGCAGGTCCAGGGTGGGGGCTATAAAAGTCCATGGCATAGGGAGGGGTGATGGGGGCAGATCCGGGGTGGGGACTATAGAAGTCCATGGCATATCATAGTTCTCTATCTCGCAGTCTATGACATTCGCTCACATACCGCGCTGCTATCTCCGCTGCTCTCTCTTCTTCCCCAGCAAGATATATGTTTTCTCTTCCTCCTTCATGGTGATGAAATCCGGGAAGAGATGTAAGAGTCTCCTGAAGTGAGTGTCCCTCACTGCTGAGTATTTGGAGCAGTGTAGCAGGAAGTGGGTTTCGTCCTCTATGGCTCCTGGTCACAGTGTTGGCATAGAGTACGAAACCCTATATATACCCCAGCAGCCTCTATATACACCCCAGCAGCCTCTATATACACCCCAGCAGCCTCCAGTAAACCCCAGCAGCCTCTATATATACCCCAGCAGCCTCTATATACCCCAGCAGCCTCTATATATAACCCCAGCAGCCTCTATATATACCCCAGCAGCCTCTATATACACCCCAGCAGCCTCCACGTAAACCCCAGCAGCCTCTATATAACCCAGCAGCCTCTTATATACACCCCAGCAGCCTCTATATACCCCAGCAGCCTCTATATACCCCAGCAACCTCTATATATACCCCAGCAGTCTCTATATACACCCCAGCAGCCTCTATATACACCCACAGCAGCCTTACCCCCACGTTATAACACCCCAGCAGCTCTATATAACCCCAGCAGCCTCTATATACACCCCAGCTTTACCCCTCTATATATACACTCCAGCAGCCTCTATATACACCCAGCAGCCTCATATATACCCCAGCAGTCTCTATATACACCCCAGCAGCCTCTATATACACCCCAGCAGCCTCACGTAAACCCCAGCAGCCTCTATATACACCCAGCCAGCCTCTATATACACCCCAGAGCCTCTATATATACACCCAGCAGCCTCTATTTACCCCAGCAGCCTCTATGTACCCCAGCAGCCTCTATATATACCCCAGCAGTCTCTATATACACCCCAGCAGCCTCTATATACACCCCAGCAGCTCCACGTTAAACCCCAGCAGCCTCCGTAAACCCCAGCAGCCTCTATATACACCCAGCAGTCTCTATATACACCCCAGCAGTCTCTATATACACCCCAGCAGCCTCTATATACCCCAGCAGCCTCTATATATACCCCAGCAGCCTCTATATACCCAGCAGCCTCTATATACCCCAGCAGCCTCTATATACACCCAGCAGCCTCTATATATACCCCAGCAGTCTCTATATATACTTCCCAGCATCCTCTATATACACCCCAGCAGCCTCTATATACACCCCAGCAGCCTCCAGTAAACCCCAGCAGCCTCTATATACCCCAGCATCCTCTATATATACCCCAGCAGCCCTATACACCTGAGCAGCCTCTATATACACCCCAGCATCCTCTATATATACCCAGCAGCCTCTATATACCCAGCATCCTCTATAATACCCCAGCAGCCTCTATACACCCAGCAGCAGCCTCTATATACACCCCAGCATCCTCTATATATACCCCAGCAGCCTCTATACACCCGAGCAGCCTCTATATACACCCCAGCAGCCTCTATATACACCCAGCAGCCATATACACCGAGCAGCCTCTATACACCGAGCAGCCTCTATATACACCCCAGCATCCTCTATATATACCCCAGCAGCCTCTATTACACCCGAGCAGCCTCTATATACACCCCCAGCAGCCTCTATATACCCCAGCATCCTCCATATACACCCAGCAGCCTCTATATACACCCAGCAGCCTCTATATACCCCAGCAGCCTCTATATACCCCAGCATGCCTCTATATACACCCCAGCATCCTCTATATACACCCAGCAGCCTCTATAACCGCAGAGCCTCTATATACCCCGAGCAGCCTCTATATACCCCAGCATCCTCTATATACACCCCAGCATCCTCTATATAACACCCCAGCAGCCTCTATACACCCAGCACCTCTATATACACCCCAGCATCCTCTATATATACCCCAGCAGCCTCTATACACCCGAGCAGCCTCTATATACACCCAGCAGCCTCTATATACACCCCAGCAGCCACTATACACCCGAGCAGCCTCTATATACACCCAGCAGCCTCTATATACACCCAGCATCCTCTATATATACCCCAGCAGCCTCTATACACCCGAGCAGCCTCTATATACACCCAGCAGCCTCTATATACCCAGCATCCTCCATATACACCCCAGCAGCCTCTATATACCCAGCAGCCTCTATATACCCCAGCACCTCTATATACCCCAGCATGCCTCTATATACCCCAGCAGCCTCTATATACCCAGCAGCCTCTATATACACCCAGCATCCTCTAATACACCCAGCATCCTCTATATACACCGCAGAGCCTCTATATACCCGAGCAGCCTCTATATACACCCCAGCATCCTCTATATACACCCCAGCATCCTCTATATACACCCCAGCACCTCTATATACACCCAGCAGCCTCTATATACCCAGCATCCTCTATATACACCCCAGCATCCTCTATATACACCCCAGCAGCCTCTATATACACCCAGCAGCCTCTATATACACCCCAGCAGCCTCTATATACAGCCCAGCAGCTCTATTATACACCCAGCATCCTCTATATACACCCCAGCAGCCTCTATATACAGCCCAGCAGCCTCTATATACACCCAGCATCCTCTATATACACCCCAGCAGCCTCTATATACAGCCCAGCAGCTCTATATACAGCCAGCAGCCTCTATATACACCCCAGCATCCTCTATATATACCCCAGCAGCCTCTATATACAGCTCAGCATCCTCTATATACATCCCAGCATGCTCTATATACACCCCAGCATGCTCTATATACACCCCAGCATCCTCTATATACACCCCAGCATCCTCTATATACACCCCAGCAGCCTCTATATACACCCAGCATCTCTATATATACCCCAGCAGCCTCTATACACCCGAGCAGCCTCTATATACACCCCAGCATCCTCTATATACACCCCAGCAGCCTCATATATATACCCCAGCAGCCTCTATATACACCCCAGCATCCTCTATATACACCCCAGCAGCCTCTATATACCCCAGCAGCCTCTATATACAGCCCAGCAGCCTCTATATACAGCCCAGCATCCTCTATATACCCCAGCATCCTCTATATACACCCCAGCAGCCTCTATATACCCCAGCAGCCTCTATATACAGCCCAGCAGCCTCTATATACAGCCCAGCATCCTCTATATACCCCAGCATCCTCTATATACACCCCAGCAGCCTCTATATACACCTCAAAAAAAGGCTGCACTCAAGCATACTAAAGCATGACAATATGGAATACATGAAATTTAGAATAGCAATATGGCTTTGGAATATAAGGAAAAATTTGAGACGCTTAGTATAAACATTTGGCCAAACATTTTAAAGCCCACCAACCATCGTCAAGGTGGTCTCAATACTGATGAGTCCCTGACCTAATGTGAACATACCTCTATTAGGCTGATATCTGAATTTCTGGGTGAATATGCACCTCTGTCAGTAATGCCTGCATTTATGGGTAAAGTAGGGACCTGGTGTAATTAAAATCACCACCTGGTGGGGGCGGAGTGCTCGGTCAGCAAGCTAACATTCAATAGACAAAAAAACCTGACTGGCACATCCAGACTAATGTGAACTAGGTGCAAACCAAGGGAAGCTACCCCATGTAAAACATACAAAAAAAGGCTGCACTCAAGCATACTAAAGCATGACAATATGGAATACATGAAATTTAGAATAGCAATATGGCTTTGGAATATAAGGAAAAATTTGAGACGCTTAGTATAAACATTTGGCCAAACATCTTAAAGCCCACCAACCATCGTCAAGGTGGTGTTATGATCTGCTACAAGCACTAAGGAAAGGAGGGAATTCTGTCCCTACAATAGGACTGAGCTGGATCCCTACGATGTAACGGGGAACCTGATCCTGCGACCAGACCCGCTAAAGTCCTCAGCTAGTCTGAACGAAGACCTATAGTTGCGAGGGAGGAATCCCTACAAGATCTAGGGACTGGGTGAAAGGTGGACACCTCCTAACAGAAATTGTAGCAGGGAAAATAAAACAGAAAACAAATACTAAGAGATCCTAAGATCAAGCAAAACTGACAGAGTAAGGCACCTAAGCACCCGGCTAGCTTAAGAGTAGATAATACAATGAAGTCCAGCAAAGCCAGAAGGGCGGAGCCAGACTAAATAGGGAAAAAAGGTCATGTGACAGTAAACTGAAACAAAATCTGACAAGAGGGTTATAACAGTACCCTCCCTTCAAAGAGGATCCTCCGGATCCCCTATGACTTAGCCTTATCCGGAAATCTCTTGTGAAACGCTCTGACAAGTCTAGACGCAGAAACATCATCCGCCCTCACCCATGAGTTATCCTCGTGTCCATAACCCTTCCAAGCGACGAGGTACTGCAAACCCCCTCTATACCGTCTAGAATTTAGGATGCGGGAAATCTCATATTGCCCGTCCTCCACCACCAGGGGAACAGTGGCCGAGACGTCTCCATCTGAGACCTCAGCTTTTTTCAAGAGAGAAACATGAAACACCGGATTAATCTTCCAGGAGGTAGGAAGCTCCAACTTAACAGCAGATTGGTTAATAACCTGAAGCACCTTAAAGGGCCCTACAAACTTGGGACCCAATTTCTTAGACAGAATCCTCAAGCGCAGATTCTTAGAGGACAACCAAACCATGTCACCAATAGCAAACAAAACCTCTTGTCGTTTTCTATCAAAATACACTTTGGATCTTTTGTTAGCCTCCTGAAAATTACCACGCACATCAGTCCAAACTCTCTCCAAAACACCAGAAAAATTCTCCTCTTCAGGTACAGCCGATCCCAACTTGGAAAATGACCCAAATGACGGATGTCTCCCAGAACAACAAAAAAAAGGCGAACAACCAGCAGAAGCGGATGTATGGTTGTTAAGAGCAAACTCAGCAAGTGGCAGAAACTCAGACTACACATCTTGATTATCAGTCACAAAACAACGCAAAAACTGCTCAACATCCTGGTTTTTCCTTTCTGTCTGGCCATTAGACTCAGGATGATATCCGGATGAAAACGACAAATGAACTCCCAACCTGTCACAAAAGGCGCGCCAAAAACGAGCCACAAACTGCGGTCCCCTATCAGAAACAATGTCAGTAGGAACACATGTAGTCTGACTATTTCCTTGACAAAGGCCTTAGCGAGAGTCTTAGCGCAGGGCAGTTTGATGAAAGGAACCAAGTGACACATCTTGCTAAAACGGTCCACGACCACCCAGATGACAGTGAAACCCTCAGAGGGGGGAAGGTCAGTAATAAAGTCCATAGCCAAATGTGTCCAAGGTGCACTAGGAACCTCCAGAGGGCAAAGCAACCCCGCAGCAGGAGTATGAGAAGACTTAGATCTAGCACACACAGTGCATTGACGTACCCACTTAATGACTTCCTTCTGCCATCCTGGCCACCAAAAACTGCGACCACAAGTCTCTTGGTCTCAGAGATTCCAGGATGACCTGCCAAGCGAGAGTCATGACATTCAACAAACAAATCTCTCCTCAGGGTACCAGGCACAAACAACCTCCCATGAGGCGTGTTAGATGGGGCATTCTCCTGTGCTTTAAGAATCTCATCTTCCAGCACGGAGTCCAAAACAGCAATAACAACCCCCTCTTGCAAAATGTTTTCCTGCTCCCCCTCAGTACCCACCATAGGAGAAAAGCTGCGAGACAAAGCATCAGCTTTAACATTTTTAGTACCTGGGATGTAAGTAACGGTTAAAATTAAACCGTGAGAAAAACAGTGCCCACCTAGCCTGACGGGCATTCAAGCGTTTGGCAGCATCAAGGTAGATCAGATTTTTATGATCGGTGAAGACTTGAATGGGAAATTCCGCTCCCTCCAAAAAATGACGCCAGTGTTCAAATGCGAGTTTAATTGCCAACAATTCCCGATTACCGATATCATAATTTAGTTCAGACTCAGAAAATTTCTTTGAAAAAAAAGCACAGGGATGTACTCCATCCGTCTTTGCCTGAGACAACACTGCGCCGACCCCACAGAAGAAGCATCAACCTCAACCAAAATGGTTTAGTCACATCAGACTGCGTAAGGATGGAAGCTAAGCACTAAGGAAAGGTGGGAATTCTGTCCCTACAATAGGACTGAGCTGGATCCCTACGATGTAACGGGGAACCTGATCCTGCGACCAGACCTTCTAAAGTCCTCAGCTAGTCTGAACGAAGACCTATAGTTGCGAGGGAGGAATCCCTATGTAACACCTGCACATGGAACTGTCAGAGCAGCTACTGGTATACTGGGATTTACAGACACTAAGAAGAGTTTTGCAGCTGCTGTTAAACAGGGACCTTCAGACATTAATGGTTTTTTCCCTGAGCTGCGGTGGACTACAATTCCCATGGACCCTTGTTTCAGTCAGATGACACAGCTTGGAAGGATAGGAGGGAGGAGGGACTTGGGGGAGGGGGCTGGCGAGGAAGTGAAAGAAAGTGAGAGAAGCAGATTGTTCATGTAAAAGATGGAGCGCTGTGGACTTGTATTCCTCTAAAGAGCGGAGCGTTCCAGTCCCCTCTGATATACCTGCGAATCTGGAGAGAGCGCAGCCCGGTCACCAGGTGAAGCAAGCAACATTAAGGACTCGGAGAGTTCTACTGGCACTCCACCGTATAAAGGCCTGAATCCTGCCGCCCCCAGTTGGGGTCCAGGGAAAACTACAACCAGTTGAGACGCACCGTGAGTGCCCCTTTTCGAGACTTGTGGTTCAACCAGCCCGTTACAGTGAGTACACTACGCCCCAGACTATTTACCTTCGTGAGCATCTAAGTGCACCAACGGTTATAAATTTGCGCGCCAACATCCGCGGCAACTGGGCCCAACGTTTGGACTGGGTTAATACAAGAAAAGGGGAACCCTGCTATATTATATTTGCAGGGTTGGGGAAAGAATTAGGTTGTGATGTGTATATGACTTTTATAGAGCATCGTTACCTGTATTGCATGTTGTTTCTTTAAATATACTTCATTTCTGCTGCATATCCATAAACCAGTTAAACTGTTTTACTCCTGTTTTGGGTGAGTGTGTACTGAGCTATAGGCAGGGGTTTCCCGAATCAGTCCCTGGCAGAAGATAACAGTCCTTCTGCAGTCCTAGAGAGAGCTCCAATCAAGATTCGGGTGGAGGCACTGCGCCCTAAAGAGGTGAGACCCCCCATAACACCCAGCGTACCGTGGTAGCCCTGAAGGGGTGTTACAGTGGAGGCACTGCTGAGATCCAGAACTAACACAGGAGTATTTACTATGGAGACTTTAACAGAGCGAGAAGTATATTTGTGGTGTGAAGAGATGGATGTTACAGCTAGACAAAGCTTTGCAGTGAGTGGTGAGCTCTGTGATGCATCTGATGAAGAGATACTGAAAATAGTTAACCGACTCACTGAACTTGCCCACCCTGAAGTGGTCGACCGCAGAAAGGAAAAGGGGGGACAGTTACCCATAGCCCTGATCTCAACCGGGCAGATCTTGAGGAAAGATTACTTCCCATCCATGATAGCCGTGTCCCCAGAGTATGGTCGACAATGGAAGATCACTTGGCCTAATGAGTCCGAAGTTGAGACCCGGCCACAGGAATCAACCACTCAGTCTAGGAAGACTAGTATACGTCCGCCCTCTACTCCACTTAGAACCAGTCCTGAAGAGACAGCGGCCCTGTTGATGTGCTTATGACAGCTATGGAAAAGTTAGTCAGTCAGTTTGCAAAGATGCAGCCAGAAGGGAACTACCGTCGTTTAAGAACCTTCTCGGGTGCCCTCCCCACCCTGCTGGAGAAGAAGAATATGATACTTGGAGGGATGTCACTTTACTGTGCTTAGAAGAGTGGCAGTGCACTGATGCCGTGAAGAAGCAGAGAATAGTAGAAAGTTTGAAGGGTACTGCTATGGAAGTGGTGCAGGCTGCTTGGCGGAGCAAGCCACTAGCAACTTATCAAGATTATATGAGTGCTTTAGAAGATGCTTTTGGATCCCCTGAAGATGCTACTGATCTACTCTATAAACTCCGTACCACCTACCAACAACCAGATGAGAAGATGTCCGACTATCTATACCGATTGGATAAGATGGTTCATAGAATAGTATCTAAAGGTGGAGTCAGCCCTAAAGAAGTTGATCAGTGTCGTCTGGACCAAGTACTCAGAGGAGCTCTCACTCATGATCCAATTGCTCAGAGGATGAGGTCTTGTGATAAAGAGAAGATTCCTGGTTCTTTTCATGAGTTGCTTAAGGAAGTTCGCAAGGAAGAGGTTATTTGGCCGCAAGAGAGAAGACCCCCCCTCGGGTGACTACTGTTGCCTTGAAGCCAGCAGCCGACTGCGAGAGAGGGAACTGCTGAAAGTCATCGAGAAACAGGGGGAGCAGATTACTCAATTGTTAAGTGCTCAGGCCAGACAATACAGCGGTTACAAAGTGCTGCAGAGGTAGCCGAGAAGCAGACCCTGGCTTCAGGAAGAGAGAATGATGACCT